>APFE030011454.1:21536-42449 GCA_000404065.3 Pinus taeda
GCATCCATTAATGGCCACTAAGCCAACAATTTCCTACTATGTTCGACATCAGAACATCTTTTCACATAGTAGGAATTGTGCCAATGAGTTTTGAAGACATGAAGACTATTATTTTCAGCATTTTGGAGCAGATTCAGCAAATTTTAGTAGAAGCAATAAAAAGCCATCTTATCTCTCTATCCATGACTCCTCTTGTTCAGCCACTTGAAGAAGAATATGATCAGAAGTTTTCAGCCACCACACATACAACTCATCCAATCCAAAGGGTAAGTGAAGGTACGGCATTTTCTAACTTTTAACCATAGAATTCCATAAAAAGCTAAAATGATAATTGTTGGAGAAAAACATTTCTCTTCCTCATTTCATAAAATTGCCAATACCATCAGTTGGGGGGGGATACATTCATTTTCATATCTTGCCATGTCCATATCATATTCAGGAGCTCACATACTTCCAACAGATATTAACTATTACATTGTTATTATGAGCATACAATGGCTTTTCAAAAAAAAAAAAGTGCTTAAAGGATAAATTGGATACAAACAAAAGCATGGTTGTCACACAAGAACCAACCATCATGCAATCAAATAAATATATACTTTGCAACAATAATCAAAATATCATTATGCAAAGTTCAAAGATCAAAATATGAGGCAACAAAAAAAAAATGGTTGTAACACAAGAACCAACCATGTTGCAACTCAAGTAAAACACTTTGCAGAAATATAAAGTTATCAGATGATATCATGCAAAGTTAAGCCAAAGCTCAAGGATCAAAAGAGTTAATGTAATATATATTGCATGAGGACATGCAATAGCTTCAGTTGGGGGGTATGTTGAGTCTTGAAAATGTCATTCATTTCCATTACACGTTCACTATTATGTCCATTATATCACTTCCATTCACTTCCATTTCACTACTATGTCACCACATTCATCCCACTTTCATTATCATTGGGCCACATTTATGTTTTTCCAATATTTATTAATTCTAAGCCTTTTAAGTGAATTTGTGGTTAAAAATTAGGAACTAATGTGTATGAGCTTATACCTAACCAATGGGTTGAGATTGTTGACATGTGTAGGTTGAAAGGAGGCTTCTAGAAGACCCTTATGTGGCACTCTAAGGCCAAATTCGAATTTGAATGGAAAGAATCATGGGATCATGAGAATATGTGTCACATCTCCTAATTGTATTGTAACTCTAAGAAGACATGTGTCTTATCAGTTCCTATTTTTCTTAGGACTCTAGAGGTAGAGGGAGAGATTCATGGACTCTCATTAATGAAATGGCTTCTCATCTTTTTGCATAAATAGGAGATTACTCTCGTTCATTTGTTAGTCTCATCTTGTGAGCTTAGAGCTTAGAGTTTAGAGCTTAGCTTAGCTTGGAGTTTGTAATTCTTCTTTGATGGCTTTTGGAAGCTTTGGAGAGCTTTGTTGTACTTTGTAATTTTGAAAAATTTGAATAAAGCTTTGATGTTCTCAACATGGATGGAGATGTGAAGTAGATGTCATGGAGCACATTAGAATGTAAGATAGAGTAGATTTCATTTTGTAATTTTGCTTTGATTTCATTATGTCATTTGATTGCTTTCAAGTTTGATAGATTAGATTTTCCATTCATGCAATTTTAATTCATGTAAGTGTGTTCAACATGTTGATTGTAGATTAGTTTTTTTCTTTATATGTTTTTGCATCAAATAGTGACATGAGATTTACCTCTCTACTGACTTTGTTTTTTTTAGCTTTTCAATTTCAGTTATGCTTTGATTTCAGTCTTATTCATTTCCTTTGTTAGTTAGTTTAGATATCAACTTGCTCATATCATTGATGGTTACCTCCGAAAGCCATAGCTAGACTAACTGGCGAGGGATCAAAATATGAATGTTGTGATTTGATTTTAGTTTACTTTTCTGCAATTAGATATTGGATTTCTCATGTCATTGACGATTACCTCGGAAAGCCATAGCTAGACTAACTAGCGAGGGATCAAAATATGAATGTTGTGATTTGATTTTAGTTTACTTTTCTGCAATTAGATATTGGATTGCTCATTTCATTGACGGTTACCTCTGAAAGCCATAGCTATACTAACTGGCGAGGGATCGAAATATGAATGTTGTGATTTGATTTTAGTTTACTTTTCTGCAATTAGATATTGGATTGCTCATATCATTGACGGTTACCTCCGAAAGCCATAGCTAGACTAACTGGCGAGGGATCAAATATGAATGTTGTGATTTGAATTTAGTTTACTTTTCTGCAATTAGATATTGGATTGCTCATGTCATTGATGGTTACCTCCGAAAGCCATAGCTAGACTAAGTAGCGAGGGATCGAAATATGAATGTTGTGATTTGATTTTAATTTTTATTAGTTTGCAGTTTTTTATTTGTTTGAGTGCAATAGCTTAACTTTTATTTCCATATTTAGACAAGCAGCAGAGACAGTGATTTCATGATTAGTATTTCATATTTTGTTTGATTGAAGTAGCTGCATACTTACACTTTTGTTTAAGTACTAATTCCATCAATAACATGTTTTGATATCTTTTGAAGTGCTAAGTTTTGGAAGTTACCATTAGGGACATAAACCTTGTCTTGAAATCTACATCCATACTTGACCTTTAAAAGTATTCTTAAGACCTTAGAATAGGATTTCCATTTGCATTAGACACTTTAGAAGATCAACAAGAACAAAACCCCAAAAACAACATAAACTATAAAATAATGAAGTAAGAAAAAGGTTAACTAAGCACATATGGTGCACCACACTTCATCAGTTTACGATACTCGGATTGATAATTTATGTAGAGAAATTTAAGATGTTAAATTGACTAGACAATGATCAACATTGAGTGCCACACAATTTTCAAGTGGGCGACAAATTTTGGTTGCATTTGCAGAAAGAGCGCCTTACTGGAGCCCATCGAAAGCTTAGACCACTTTTATTTGGTCCTTACACCATTACCAAGGTTGTGGGAGACAATGATTTTAAGCTCACCATTCCCCCATTCCTTGGTCTGCACCTAGTGTTCAATGTGGACCACTTTTGACCATACTGCCCACCATTACTGGACACATCAAACATTGCAAAACATCTCACACCAATAGAGTTAAATCTAGACTACATGGAACAAGCCACAACTGATCAAATTATGGACACACAGGTCAATAACACTCGTCAGTAGAAGATCCAACTATATCGGCTTTTTAAATTTGGCCAACTCCTACACCAAGGCAAGTGGCTCAACAAGGACTAGGTTCAACAGAAACTTCCTCACCTCATGGCGACTCTGCACACAATGGGGACCATTGCTTCCTAAGGGGGGAGGATTGGTCCAGGTGGATATTAGTAGCCACCCACCTATCCCACATAGACCTCTAGTCAGGTGCATTTGTTTCCTTGTTTATTTTAGCATTTACTATTTTTAGCTATTTTTGTGTCTTGAACTTCCAGAGCAGTTTTGACCCGCGCAGTAGGCCCATCCATAGGCATGGGCCTATGGAAAAACCTATAGTACTTAAAGCGACCTTTTCAAAAAGGTATCGTATGAGCCAAACAGAGATAATATGACCAAGTTATGACCCAGGGAAGTTGGTTGCCCAATTAACCCCAACGGTGCCCACAAACTCTTGGTGTTACATCTCCTGGGATTAGGGTTTTAGTTGTTTAGTGTTTTCCATTGTTTTCCAATAATAAATAGGCCCTTGAGCCTCAATGTAACACATTTCAAAGGCATGTAGTGGCCACATCTCTTCTCATAGATAAGCTACCATCACCTGAGCTAGTCTTATTTCCATTCTGTTTGTAAGAATATTCTAGTATTTGATATTAATGAAATGAAGTGTTATTTTTGCTGCATCTTTGTGTTTATGGTTATACTTGTAATTTTTTGCTTTCCTGTTTAAATTTGGATCACAAAAGTAAGCACTGTTTAGATGACCATCCAAATTGACACAAGGGGATCACTTCTTTCATATCTATTTTCCACCCAACTCAAAGCAAAAAACAACATCTAGAAAATATACCCATTGTATGAACCTCTACTTAGTCCAAGTTGTACATGCCCAAGAAGAGTTCGACAGGTGATTAGTTTTTACCTCAAATACTAGAGTTGTACTCGGTGGTTTTGGTGTGTCAAAGTGTCCAGTTAGAGAGGAAATTTTTGAGCTTTTTTATGATCCAAGATGCCAACCTACCTCTTCATCCTCTATTCTCATATACCACTTATATTAAAGCTTAGGAACTACGTTTCCTTTTGCTCGATTGTGGTTTATCTAATATATAATACTAGTCTAAATCCCATTGGGTTGACTACTGTTACTAATATATAGATATTACTAATATATAGAGACCACATTCCAAGTAGAAATATTATATTCACAGGTGACTTATAACATAGGGAATCAAAGGGAAGAGATTACAAAAGTAATAAGTCAATGATTGAATGGCTTGAAATCCATGAAGAATCTCTAGTTCAATCAATGGAACCCAAATCCCATCCATGTTCTGTCGCAACGCCATTGATTTCACTAAAAAAAATTATTCTAATAACATTCGCAATAATATGTTTTAGATATCAATTAGAATGGCTAGGGAGTGCATGACCTATGGGTTATTTCTCATACAGATTTCTACATTACTTCTTATCTATATGTCTCATATCTTGCATGCCTCTTCATATGCTCTTGTAAGACTTGAAGGATTGTTAGCCTAAACATAACCTACCAAAATAAGTGTCATTGTTGAATGAGGCAAAGCCTTCAAAGATTCATGGGTAGCAAGAGTTAAGGTGCCAACAGTTTTAGTTTCCCCATAACCACTAGAAATAGCAAGGGCAATAGTTTTAGTAGCATATAAGTAAATTTCAAAGTGAGCCTTACCCATTTCATTTTGATAGCACCAATATATTATGTTAATAGAAGAGTGGAAGCATCAGTAGTCTAACCCACAGTGGATTGAGATGAATATTGATACTCGCCATCAATGGGGGCTTCACTACTTGAAGAAGTCCATGTCGCACAACATGAACCCAACCCCCTATTGCGTTGATGGAAGCCCAATGAGTAGCTTCTTACCACTGACATATATCATAATATCACTAGATACTTCAGAAGTAGGAACACAAAGCTCAGAATAGCACTAGCAGGAACGAATTATGTGCCAAAGTATACTTCTTAACCAAATTTGTGCATTGGAACAATTTCTTTCATATGAAAGACTATGATCCTAAATCTCCTCCAATCACGGTCGACTTGTTGTTGGCACGAATTTAATAGATTATGATGTGTTAGAAACTAACCCTTGAGACACCAACATAAGCACCTCCCAAATGTCTCATTTTACAATATAAATGGCTTGGTCCTTAGTTTGATTCTTTAACAATGATTATAGGTGAACTACTTGCCCACTCAAGGCAAGGACTTGTTGCCACACAACCCTCCTTGTTATTATAGATGTTAATAAAGCATAATGAGATTAAAATAAACTTGGAAATAAACCGATATACATTAATAACATTTAAATATAAAAGAACGTGTCCATTTTCGTCTTTTTGCTTAACTTTTTTTGGTACTTAAATTTCTTAGCCTAGTTGTTAAATTTCGATGTCTTCTAGGCTTGTTGTATGGTCACTTCATCCTTTGGAATAAGCTAAAGTAAATCCAATTTGATAATTTTGAATGTTATATGGTTCGCAGTTAACTGAAGAAGCATTCAAGTCACTCACTCTTGAAAATGTACACTCTTAGTTTTTTTATGCTCATTCAAGTCAAGTAATTAAACATAATATATATAATATATATTAATATATATATAGATATATATTATATATATATATATATATATATATATAAAATATATATATTATATGTTTCTTACTACATCTCAACTATCTCAACACAACTGGAATTTGCTACACCCATCTCTCCTCAACACATATACAAACACACAACCTTTGATGCATAGAGTGTTCTTCCCTCAACTTTGATACCACTATTATCAACATATATATAAATAAATACATAATAGAAACACATAAAGACAACAAGACATGGACACCATGAATTATGCTAAAAACATTTGTGGGAAAACTAGCTCCTGATAATAGATCTAATATTCATTGGTCCAAAGGCATCTTACAGTGGAGTCATCATGTGACTTGGATTTATGAAGGAAAAAAATGAAATAAAAACTTAAAACAGAAAGACAGATATATAGTGAACCCAAAATTTTGTTAATAAATAACAAACGTTGAAAATTGTTTACATGTACAATCAAAGCAATCTAGCTCAGGTGATGGTAGCTTATCTCTAAGAAGAGAAGTGATGGCTACAAACCTTCTTAATTGTGTTACAGTGAGTCTTAGAGGCCTTTTTATCATGAACAAATAAATAGAAAATATAAACATCCAAAAACCTAACCCTAGGAGATGAAGCGCCAAAAGGTATGGGACCCGATGGGTTTAGTTGGAACGTCAACTTCCTGGGGTTGTGACATTGGAATATAATCTATGTTTGGCATGAAAAATATCTCGTTAGAAAGGTATATCTATAAAAAACATTTTTTTATCACAAAAGTGGGTCAAAGATGCATTTTTTCTCGTTTCTCAAAAAAATGTTGCTTAGGGCCTCAAAATAACTATGGAATTTCACGACCCAAAAACTGCCAGAAATAGAAAACTACTGAAATAGGAAATTGTGTTGAAAAATAGGAAATGGATAGAAAATAGGAAATAGTGTTAGGGGTCCAAGTGGAATAAGAAGGTGGCCACCAATATCTACTTATATTAGTCCTCCCCTCCTTAGGAAACAGTGGTCCCCATTGCGTTGACTGCCTCCATGAGGTGAGGAAAGTTTTGTTGAACTTGGTTTTGAGTCAGCCACTTACCTTGGTGTATGATCTTGTCAGCTTTGATAACCTGATAGAGTTGAATCCATTGTTGGTGAGTGTTCTTAATTTGTGTGTCCATGATTTGATCAATTTTGGATTTTTCAATGCAAACTAGGTTGAGCTATGTTCATGTCAATTGCCCAACAATGTTGATGTGTCTAACAATTGTGGAAATTATGGTCGAAGGTAGTCTACATTCAATACTAGGTGTAGGCCGAGGAATGAGGGGATACTTAGTCAAAATCATTTCCACCCACAACATTGGTGATGGTGTGAGGCCCACATCAGAGTGGTCAAAGCTTCCAATGGGTTCTAAAAAGGCGTTCCTTTTGTAAATGCAACCAAATCTTGTCACCCACTTGAAACTTATGTGCCACCTAATGTTGATCATGAACCTGTTGGTGGATGTGTTGAATGTGTTCAATAAACTTGATGAAATTATCAAATTCAGATTGAACATGTGCAGATTATATTTGTGTAGCTGAAAAAGGAATTACAACATCAATGCGACAATGGTTGAAATCCCAATCCCACCTAAAATGGATTGTGTCCAGTTGAGCTATGGAGAGCTTTGTTGTAGTTGTGTTGCACATAGGGGAGATTCTCATCCCATGTTCATGAATTATTGGAGTTGTACATGTGTAATATGTGCACTATCATTTGGTTTATGACCTTTGTTTGTCCACTAATCTGAGAGTGGAATGCAATCGAATTAGTGATATTTGTGTCCAACAATGACCAGAGAATCAACCATAATGCACTTAGGAACATACTATCCCAATATGATATAATGGTCTATGGGATCCCAAAATGTATCCATACTCATTTGAAGAAGAGCTTAGCAGCGGATTCTGCTAGGATACTCTTCTTGTAGGCAACCAATATGGAAATCTTAGAAAATCTATCAATGACCACAAACACACAGTCATTATCATGCTTGGTAGAAGGAAGACTAGGCATATAGTCCATGGAGATGGATTCCCAAGCTCGGATAACAAAAGACAAAGGTGTGTACAGGCTTTGCTTCTTAATGGTTGGCTTGGTGATGGCACATGTAGTACAAGATCTAATATATTTTCCAACATCCTATCATAGTTTTGGCCAATAAAAAATACTTCTGCAGTACTGCCACTGTCTTCTCCACACCAAAGTGTCATACAACCCAACTGTAATGCCAAATCAGCTTGGCATGCTCACTTGAAGGAACATAAAGATGTCCCAAATAGTACAATAATCCATCCTGAAGGTGAAAGTCTTGAATTGGCTTTCCAACCATTAACATCATGTAGGTGGCAATGAATTCTGAGTCATTTTCATATAGTTGTGAACCATCTAGTCAGTTGAGGCAATCTACGACGTGATTGATGCTACCCTTCTTGTATTTAATGTTCAAATGCAATTGTTGCAGGTATGTAGACCATTTCTGATGGTGACAATTCTCTGAATTCCCATGTGTTTACATAAATTGAAGAGGTTGGTGATCTGTGTGGATGATCGTCTCCTTCCTCATAATATAATGTTTCCAACCTCAACATGCCTACATGATAAAATACATTTCCTTATCATAGGTTGGGTATATTCGAACAATATCAGATAACGTCACACTATGGTAGGCCTCTAGATGCCCTTGTTGATTGAGGACTACACCAACAAAATAATCGAAGGAATTTGTCTCAATCTTAAATGGTTGTAGCAGGTCTGGCAAGGTGAGGACTGGTGCAAAGAAAAGGCAGTGTTTCAACTAAATGAATGCCTTATGTTATGACTCAAACCATAATTTTTTTTCTTTTGATCCATGCTTGGTAACTTGAATCAAGGGACAAGTGATATAAGGTAACCCCAACACAAATCTCTAATAGAAATTAGAAAGGCCCAAGAAGTTGGGAGTTTTTCTTAGAGTCATGGGGGTTGGTCAATCCCAAATGAATTGGATCTTAGCCAAACCCACATGAATGCCTTGCTCATTAATTATGTAGCCCAGATATTGGACTTGGTTCGTGCAAAATGAGCATTTCTCTAGGCTATCACATAACTTTTGTTGTCGCAAGTTTTGAGGGACTTGTTGAATATGTTACAAGTGCTCTACCCAACGCTTGTTGAAGATAAGGATATCATCCAGATATAAAACCACGAACGAGTTGGTGAAAGGTTGCATGATGTCATCCATTAGCCTCATAAAAGTTGTATGGGATTTTTTCAACCCAAATTGCATGACTAACCACTCGAAGAGACCCTCCTTGGACTTGAAAGTGGTCTTCCATACATCCACCGGTTCTATTGGAACTTGGTGATAGCCAGACTTCAAATCGATCTTATTGAAGTACTTCGACCCCTTGATTTGGTCAAGAATGTCATCAATCCATGGTATTGGGCATTTGTTAGTGACTATGATTTTGTTTAGTGCCTGATAATCAATGTAGATTCTCCAAGCACCATCTTTCTTCTACATGAATACAATTGGGCTCCCACAAGGTGATGAACTTGGTCAGATGTGCCCTTTTTTTAGTAACTCTTGGATCTACCACTTGATTTCTTTGTTTTCCATAAGAGTGGTGGTAGATTGGCCCATTAGGTAGAGGTGCATCAAGGGTCAGATCGATCAAATGCTTGACCTGATAGTGCAGAGGTACACCCATGGTTGAGGAGAAGATGTCCCTGTACTCTTCCATGACCTTATCCACATGTTTATGCTACACAGTGGAGCCCTTTCTAGAGTTCGAATATGGCCACGATATTCCCCTTACTTTGAGAGTGAATAAGGAAGAAAACAAATTTCCCATTCTAGGAGATGATCTTATTGCATTACTTAAGATCAAAGAAATGGAGGCAGGTGGGGCTACCGCTAGTATCCTATATATTCTTTGCCCAAAGTAATAATAACAGTATGGGGCTTTGGACTCATACACAACATGACGTTTCCACAAGTATGGTTGCCCTAATAAAACATCACAAACTTCAATGGGAGAAACATCATGTAATACATCATCAATGAAAGACTTGATGTTGTAGGGCAGACGACACTACTCGCTAATGTGGAGATCTTGTCGTTGGTGCAGTCACCCAATGGTGTATGTGTTGAAAAATGCAACAATAAATTCTCAATTTGATTTTTCCTTGCTTAAATTGAGTAGATTCATTTTTTCCACATTAACAGACAACTTGGATGCAGTTAACTTGTGCGACATGGCTTCTGTGATCAGATGATCAATTTTAAGCTAAAAAATGAAAATTCCTAGAACTTCTTCAAACTAGCGCCAAATCAAAGAGCTCGCTGATTTGAATCCAACGCAACTTGAATCGCTCAAAACTAATATCGTATGCTCCTAATATCATGTTATGATAGACAGGTAAAAAAATTGTAGGTACACTGACTGTGTAGTCCATATACTAACTCGGAAAGGTGACTGGGCAGGCTAACTGTACAATGTGGCCCAATGGTAGGTTGTCACTTGTCCCCTCTGGAGTGATCAAATTTTGTAGTGTTTTCATTGGTTGTTGGTGTTTTTTGTTGGTCCAGTAACACATGGGCCAATGGGTGGCTACCATGTGGCCTCCCAACAATGGTAAAAAATTATGGTTATGGTCCAAGCTACTCCCACGGGGATTGAACACAAGGCCTCTCACCAAGCAGCAATGAGCATTACCAACTAAACATGCTTTAGTTCTTGTTAACCATAGGCCATCATATATTTAACGTTGGTGCAAATCGCATTTGGGGGAATGGGCTAGGGCTAAGATCTAGCCCCTGACCACACCCCACATCACAAGACTATGGTAAAGGGAGCCAAGGGTCTCAGGGCTTAGCCCCAGCTCAAGGCCATAACCACGTGCCACCGTACCATGTTTTAATGGCCATTCGCTAACAGATGGGGAGTAGAGGTAGAGGGCCTAGCCCAAGTCACATGCCAAGGCATATAACCATGGGGGAGTAAAAGTTTGGGCTCAATGCAAAGAAGATGGTGGAGGGGGGCCAAACCGATGGTTTTATGCGCTCGACGTGACCACAAATGTAGGTTTTGGGAGCGCTCGGCAGAGGCACCAAAGGAGGGGGGCCAAACCCTGGTTCTGTGGACTTTATATGACCACGTGCCAGAGGGAAAGGAGCTCCAGCGGGTAGAGTGGATGTTAAGGCTTAGCCCTTAGACCCATGGAGTGCATGTAACCATTTGTCCAAAGTTAAGGGGCCTAACCGGTGGGGGAGGGCGTTAAGGCCCAACCCTCAAACCCATGCATCCATATGGCCTAGTTTTTCGGTCTCAAGATGTTAGAGGCTAATTTAAAGGTCCAACAGGATGCACCTACAGAGGGAAAAATTGTCGTTCCATTAGCGATTTTTGAGGCGGATTTGTAGGACAATTAGTCAGAAGGTCAAATTTATAGGATGGTTAACAATCAAGTTCAAGAGAGAGCTTGGAAGCTCATACATTTTTTAGTTTTTATCCAAATTGGGCTCAAAAAGAGGCTAATTAGGGGTCTTTGGATGTTCTGAATCCATTAGTAACCTCTAATTTCTTATTTGAGCACATCTACAAGGTATTTTTTTAGGTTTGAGACTAAAGTTGTATGGATCAGTCAGGGTTTGGAATTAGTTCTAGAAGGTATTTGGCCATGGAGAAGAACTTGTAGGGGTATTCTCACTTCCAAAAGGCTACTGCAACAACTATAACTAGAAAGGTTCAGCTCGGGTTCAATTTATCTTATCATGAAGTTTTGATTATGTGCTTCAATGTGGAATTGAAGGGTTGACATGATGCTTTTAGCTCATTTCAATTGAAGTTTGTCATCTTTGTAGGAGATGTTTTGAGTTGCTTCCATTGTGAAATTTATTTGTAGGAGAAAATTACCTTGTAGGGGTAATAGCCACATATTTACCTACAACAAATGTTTATGTACTTCATTTTGATACTGAATATATGAGGGGTCTAGTCATGTCGATAGGCCCAGAGATGTAGCCCAAGAGGGGTGAACTCCGTCAACAAACCTTTGTCTTTCTCTTCATTATGCCTTCAAGGATTGTGTGTGTTATGTTCATTATGTTCAGTTACATATGAAGACTAATTCATATTTTAAGATACATTGAATAAACTTGTTGTTTCAAGACCCATTTTTAACCTTGCAAAGCATTGAGGCAATCCTAAGTTTTTTTTAATTTGATTTTGGAAAAGAGGAAGAAATCACTTAATCTAATTTCAGATCAGTTTGGTATCAGAGCACTAGTTAACCAAGTTGCAAGATGGGCATCAAAAAGAATCTTCAACAGTTAGAGAAGCAGAATTTAGTTCTTTAGATAGAGAACATAGAAATGAGAAGGATGTTGGAGATAGATGAAGAGGAGAAGAGACACATGCACTTTGTATTGCGGCAAGTTCTTGATGAGAAAGTTCAACTCCTGCACTAGCAAGGGAAACCTCCAAAATGAGGCTAGTATGTGGTCATGGTTCAAATAATGGTTTTCGACCATATGTGGAAGATGTTGCATGTGCATTTTGAAAACATCTTCAAGAAGCACACCAGATGCCAGTGGATAAGAGTGGGTGGCTAGAGTCATCTACAAGTTGGCCATCATCGTCATCATCAAAAGATGAGAAGATGAATGACAAGTTTAAGGATGTAATTAGTATCTTAAGTTCCACTCCTTCCATTTTTCATGCATAACAACTCTTTTGTAGAATTCGAGCAATATACCAAGGGCATATGTATGAAGTTGCTTTCCAAGATGGGATATGAAGGTGGAGGTCGTGGAAAAAATTATCAAGGTATTACCAATCCAATTATGGTTGAGGAGAGACCGAAGTACCAGGGATTGGGATATAGCCAAAAGGAGTTTGGAGAATTCTCCAAACAACTTGAGGTACATCAAACATTTGAGCATGAGATGTCATCACCTTGTGACAACCATCGAAGCTACAACTCTAAAAACATGTATAACTCTCAAGAGTGTTTTCCAATGCATGAAAATTTTGAACACTTGTGGAATAAGTACCCTTGTACATTTTGTGATGCTTTTGAAGATTGTGTGGTTGTATGTGAGCAACATAGATAATGGTTAAACGAATGAACCAAATTTTGGGCATCATGCATAATGACTTTCTTTCACATGAGATAACTTCTATATCAACAAACAAGAAGAATGTTTTCGTGTTCATTGTAAAGAGCATGGACTTGACACTGAACGATGTTGAAAGTTGCATCCGGAACTTCATTCAAAGAAAGGTAAAGAGATTATGTTGCATAATACAAGGGAAACAAATAGTGGTAACGAGGACTATCCATAATCCTAAGTGACCTTCAAAACAAAGAAGGTGCAAGAAGACAACCCACAAGCCTAGGAGAGGAAAAGTTTGGGTACACTTATTGTAAAGTTATTTTGTAAATTTTTGTAAATATTTGTTGTCATCACTTGTTTAAGTACTTTTGTAAAGTGAACATCATTGTCACTACGTTCAACAAGTATATGTGTTTCATTGATGTATGTATTGGCTTGCTATAAGTCCACATATTCAAGGACTTAGTGAATATACGAATTGTCGTTCAAAGTTGTCTACAAGTTTGTCATAGGTTCATTGGTGCAAGTATTCGAGTTGAAACTTGTGTGAATCAAATATTTGCTTTCAAGATTGTATAAGATGATTGTGTTTTATAGGCAAGGCCAATGATATCATTGAAGATTTTGCAACAAAGGAAAGGAATTCCTGAAACACATAGCCACTGGATAGGTGAAGCAAATTGGGGCCGCGATAAGAGGAAATTTCAACTCAAAAATAGCCACCTAAGAAAAAATTAAGAAATTAGCAAAATAATACCATGTATATAATTTTTTAATATATCATTTTAATTATTTTACTTTTAGGAAAATTACCCAAATGTCATGTTTATCAAAATAGTTGTATATATATTTTATATTGTAATAATTACTAGCACAAACTTTAAAAAATAATAATAAATAATAAATAAATAAAAATAAAATAAAAAATAAAAATTGTAAGTTTGGTAGGACTACATCCTCAGCATGTCCAACTTCTCACCCCGATCGGGAGATAGCACAAGATTTGAACCCAAAGCTTCTGATTCGGTGAGACTTCATTTCCATGACCATTGCCAATTGAGCTACCACAAGCAGACTAATAAAATTAAAATTTAAAAATCATATAAATTAATAATGCCATGCAGACAAAAATTTTAAGACGTAGTCTAACTTATAGGCAAAATAACCTTTTCACCAAAATTCAGCAATACAATTTCAAGATTTTTTGTTGTCTAAAATACAATTTTGAAAGCATAAATGTATTAAGCACCCCGAAAATCCCCTAGGGCACTCGAATTATGCAGATTAAACAATTTAAACTCAAGTTTTTAAAAATCTTCGTCATATTTTGATTAAAATTGACCAGGAAAATGGATGTGAAAAATGTCATTTCGTCTATAAGTTAGACTATGCCATTTTTTTAATTTATTATTTTTATTATTTTACTTTTATGAGAATTACCCAAATAAATGTCACGTTTATCAAAATAATCAAATACATATTTATATGTAAATTAATTTACTAGCACATGCTTTAATAAAATCAAATTTAAAAAATATATATATATAATATATATATATATATATATATATATATAATATATAAAAATTAAAAATTTTAGATTAGTTATGCATCATGAAAATAAATGACCGTATAATATATGGTTTTATATTTAAATTTAATTTAATAACACAAAATTTAATAAATAAATAAAAAGTAAATTTAAAATTAAATTAAATTTAAATTATCAAATTTAATGTTACTTTTTTCAAAAATAACCCCATATATATATATATATATATTATTTATTAACACAAATTTTTAATAAATAAATAAAAAGTAAATTTTAAAATTTAATTACCAAATAATTAGTACTTTTATCAAAATAACTATATATATATATATATATATATATATATATATATATAATTATATATATAATAAAGTTTAATTTAAATTAGTTACATGTGATACAAACTCAACCCGTGATTTACCCTTCATTAAAAATATTCTTGTTATTATAACTTTTATAAAATAAGATACTAATTTTAATTTTAATAGTTAATGTAGTTCTGGGTCACTTGGGCAGCATTCATGCTTAAGGTAGGTAAATTATATTATTAAAAAAATTGTCGGTGCATAGACACACTTGTATCTCTTTTGAATTTTAAAGGATTTTGATTGGCTTACACATTGTGACACAGAAATTTGATGTTAACTTTTTCAAGTCAAATTTCCACTAATAGTTTGTGTGAAGAGTCTGTATAAGTTTAGATGTGGAAGATTGTGATGCATTAAGCATAGAGGTGGAGAAGGTGCATAGCCACGATGTTGATAAACTTTTTCACATAACACATGGTCATTTTCATCATGGCATCGTGAATATTATGCAACAAATAACCACATGCCTCCCTAAAGGAGCACTTGATCAGCAAGATGTATGCAAAGGATGTACCTTGGGAAGTACACAAAATCGACTTTCCATGATCAGGATAGCAAAGCACATGCTTTCCTTGAAAGGATCCACTCTGATCTTTGTGGACACAAAATCGACTTTCCATGATCGGGATAACAAAGCACATGCATTCCTTGAAAGGATCCACTCTGGTGTTAGTGGACCTTTCTCGACAGTCTCCATTACTAGACCTAAATATTTTGTCATTTCTAATGATGACTTCTCACAAAAGTGATGGATCTTCTTCATGTGGAAGAAAGATAAGACATTCTCAAAGTTCATAGAATTCAAGGTACTGGTTGATAATAAACCGACAAGAAGGTGAAGGCTCTCAAGAGCAATAATGGAGGTGACTACATGTCGAATGAAATTGAAAATTTATGTGCAAAAGAAGGCATTCGACAAGAGTTTGCAATGCCCACAACCCAGAGCAGAATGGGGTGGTTGAGAGAAATAACCATGGCATTTTGGGAGCATCGAGGGAGATGTTGCATGACCAAGGCTTACCTCTGCATTTGTGGGTTGAGGCATGCAACACATTAGTCTATTTTCATAACCGGAGTCCTCATCAGATTATAGGCATGATTACTCTAGAGGATGCTTTCTTAGGGAGTAAGTCGTATGTGTCGTACTTTTGGATTTTTGGAGCCTCTGCTTACTACCATGTCTCCAAATAATCAAGGAAGAAGCTTGATCTAACAACAGAGTTGGGGGTATTTGTGGGTTACACAGTAACTCCACACGATTACCATGTGTACTTGTCATCCCTCAGAATGATAGTCGTGTGAAGGGATGTAAAGTTTGATGAGGAGAAAATGATGTGGTTCTCTCTTGAGAGGGAGCTTTAGATCCCACCGAAAGAGGATATTTTAGCTCCAAAGGAGGAACCTTAGGAAATTATGGAGTAACCATAAATTGAGGAGCAGAGAGTGGAGACAACCACTCAAGAAGAACCATCCAGAGAAGGAAGTAAAACAACCATGGAAGCTGAGAGACTTGTGCAAGATGAGAGGGATAATATGGGTGCTCCTTCAAATCAATGCAGGTAGAGAAGGTCATGTGATTGGTACACTGGCTACATGGCTCTAATGATTGAGCTTATAGAGGCTAAGCCATCCTCTTTCGAGGAAGCAGTAGAGCGACCTGGGTTGATGTAATGGTGGAGGAATACGAATCCATTGTAAAGAACAACGTTTGGAAGTGGTCCCAAGACTAGCGGAAAAATCAGTTGTGGGTTCAAGATGGATCTTCAAGCAAATCATGTAGCAAACGAAAGCATAAAGGAGTGAAAGGAAAGATTTGTGGCCAAGGGGTACTCTTAAGTTGTGGGAATTGAATATAAGGAGACTTTTTCTCTTATAGCAAGGTACTCATCCATTAGATCAATTCTTGTTATGACTACGCAGATGGGGTGTAAGATCCACTAAATGGATGTAAAAACAACATTCCTCAATGGGGTTTTTAAGGAGGAGGTGCATATTGAGCAACTAGAAGGTTTTGAGACATTTTATCAAGAGTCTCATGTGTGCATACTCAAGTGAGTGTTGTATGGTATCAAACAAGCACCATGTGCTTGGTACACAAAGATCGATAGCTATCTCATCAGTTTGGGCTTCACCAAAAGTGAAGTGGATGAAAACATATATTATATCTTGGTAGAAGGTAAATTATTTATTATTGTCTTATATGTTGATGATTTGATTTTAACTTGTGATGAGAAGTTGATTATATCTTACAATGAGGACCTTGCAAGGGAGTTTGAAATGAAAGACATGGGTCTCATGCACTACTTCCTCGGGTTGAAAGTATGGAAATGTGATGGATAATTGTTTGTCTCTAAAGGCAAGTATGCAAATGAGATAATACAAAAGTTTTGCATGGAGAGTTGTAAACCCATGAAGACACCTCTAGCAACAAACTAGAGGAAGGAGGATGCCACTTCAAGTGAAGAAATGGATGCTACCATTTATTTGCAGCTAGTGGGTTCACTCATGTATCTTCTGAACACATGACTAGATATATGTTATGCAGTCAACCGATTGATCCCAGCTATGGTTAGGCCAACCAAATTATTTTGGAAGGCAGCGAAGCATGTTTTACGGTACCTCAGAAGCACTACCCAGTTTGGAATATGGTACAGACAGACATAGGGAGTGAAGTTGTGTGGCTTCATAGATGTTGATTGGGCGGGGATTCCATCAGATCGGAAGAATACATCATGTGGACTTTTCAATGTTGGTCTAGTTTCCTAGTACAATAGGAAGCAAAGATTTGTGGCTCTCAACTTGGTAGAATCCAAATACATGACTGCAAGTCAAGCAACATGTGAGGTGCTTTGAATCAGAAAGATACTTGTTGGATTATTTGGTTAGATGATGGATCCAACTGTGATCTATTGTGATAATCATAGTTGCATCTAGCTCTCTCAGAATCTTGTATTTCATTATCAATCCAAGCATATAGATATTCGGTATCACCATTTACGGGACTGTGTGCAAAGGCAGATAATTTTACTTCAATACATTTTGACAGAGGAACAATATGTTGACATTTTGACAAATACCTTAAGAGAGAAGTTTGAGTTCCACAAGTGCAAGATAGGGGTAGTTGATAATCCATTTCTTGTTGAGGAGTGTTGAAAAATGCAACAAGAAATTCCCAATTTGATTTTTCCTTGATTAAATTGACAAATATTGAATTTCCACATTAACAGACATCTTGGATGCAGTTAAATTGGTGACATGGCTTGTGTCACCCATATTACTTAGTAATTTTGAGTTGGAGGAGTTAGAGTTCAGTTAAGCATGTGTGATTGCTAATTTGTAGCAATAAAAGTCAGTTATCTCAACTTTTTTTTAGTTAAACTAGTTCCAACTGTTGGAGGAACCAGTGGAAGGTCAGTTGTGTAGTGGGGCTTTAGTCAAACTCAGTGATCATCCAATTAACTGATCAATCAACCCAAAATAGCTAGCGCATGCAAATAATTTTAGTTCCCTAGCCGTGGTGGAGATTATAAGGTAGTGTAACATCAATTGTAGACTATTTCAGAGTGTACAGCTGTTGCATGTAACCTGATGATCAACCTGAGGAATTGCGCAGTCCATTTTGGAGAAATTCCTAAATAATAGGGGGCTAATTTCTCAAGGACTTATGCAAGGAAATAGGAGCTCAAGCAGAGGTAGAAATTGACTAAGTCTGGGTCAGAGCTTCTTAGTGAGCAAAGAGATAGGTTATGCACTTGCAAGTTGTGCTCAGTTGAGAAAAGAAATTATAATACATTATATTCATCAGACTAATGCACGAAGACATTGGGGATTTTAGCAGATTAATTTCCCCAAGAAAAATATTGTGTGCATGTGTGTTATTTCTTATTGCATGTCTGAAATTTTTGTTCTAGATTGTGAATTACTTCCGCAAAGCAGTAGAGTAGGTTTGTGTCTTATGATTTTGATTAAAATTTCATGAGCACTTGCAAATCTACACCATAATTTCTACAATATGGTTGTATGTGTGGTGTTATTGGAAATACCAACCGCTTAATGACCTCTTCTAAGATGAGTTTTTTTTTTACTCCCACTATCGATATGAATTGCAGTAGAGCACCCTTTACTCACATCTATGAGTGGAAGAGAAGCTCACCCTCGTATGGATCTTCGAGCTCACTTTTCTTGACCTTGGCAGTGGAAATGGTGGCACCGGTTTATGCATCAATGATTTGTTTCCCCTTGTCAGGTTCTGGCACAGAGTCAGAACATGCGTCTAACCTTGAAGCTTTCAACTCATCCGCTAGTGATTACTTTGTGCGACATTAACTTGTGTTGTGAGTGGGGATCTTGTGGAGTTCTTACCACTATCCTACGTCTTTCTTTTTCTTCCCATTACTTTCTTTGTTTGTGGCGTTAACGGGTTTTCTTGGTTTGTTCCACCTTGGCTTTGTCCTTCATTCTACAATTTGGGGGTTCCCTTACCCTATTTTGGGTTTGCAGATCCAATGTCCTGCTTCTTCTATTTAAATTTCTACTCATACTTAACAACATATCAGTATGTTACACTAAGCGGGGATATATCCAGGAACTCCATTTCTTCTTGGACATATTTTTGTAGGCATCCATGGTACTTGAGCATAAAATTTCGCCTTGATTCCTTGATACCCAACTTCGTGCTTAGAGTATTATAGATATTTGTGAACTCTGGCACTTCTTGGTCCCTTTCTTATCGTAGTGTGGTCCATTTCATGTACTTTTATTCATAACTCTCGACAGGGTAATATTGTTCCTTAATTGCATCTCAGAAAGAGTCCCAACATGGTGCGGCTAAAAATAGTGAGGATCCTCCTTAGACCTTTACTCACTATAATTTTTCCAACGTTCCTTGACATGGGGGGTAGCCTTAAGGAGTGCAAAAGTAATATTTTCTCTATCATAAAAATTATGGACCGAAAAATATCCTTCCAACAAATTTAACCTAAAGCATTGGCATCTATTTGGCTTTCAATAATGAGAATGTCAAAATCAACTTGTACCTTAAAAGGGGTGGTGCCTCTAATGTGACTGTTGAATGAAGATGCTTCACCCATTAGTATCCACCTAAGGATCTCGAAAAAATTATCCATTATCTCATTCCTCTGTCACTCGAGGGCTTCATCGAGCATCAATTTGATAGGATCTCTTGCTCCCTCATCTTTATTTCTTTTCACCATGTGAGGTTTTCGAGGTCAGTAAGGATGATCTTGCAAGGGTTCAAGTTGTTCAAGTCCCAACTCCTTATACCCTGACCTCATTGGGGACAAGCATAGAAAAACAGAGAAAGATCATACCGCTTTGATACTACTGATCTATATTTATGAAGGAACGAAATGAAATACATATTTAAAACAAAAACACAGAGATACAGTGAGAGTGAACTTCAATTAATAAATAACAAATGTTGAAATTTTTTTAAATGCAAAATGAAATCAAACTAGCTTGAGCGATGGTAGCTTATCTCTAAGAAGATATATGATGGTTACATGCCTTCTTAACTGTGTTACAATGAGGCTCAGAGGCCTTTTTTCATGAAGAAATAGTGAAAAACCCTAAACATCAAAAAACCTAATCCTAAGAGATGAAGTGCCAAAAGTTATGGGCCCTAATGGGGTTAGTTGGAATCTCAACTTCCTGAGATTGTAACTTTGGCATGTGATCTTTGTTTGGCGTGCATGATAGCCCAGTAAAAATGCTTATCTGAGAACACCAAATTTCGACTGCAAACATAAGTCAAAGACTATGTTTGCACATTTCCCCAAAAAAATGTCGTTTAGGGCCTGAAAATGGCTCTGAAAGTTTAGAACATAAAAACTACCAAAATATAAAACTATGTGTAGGTTTTAAACCCGTACAGAAATTACCTGCATACGAATTCTAAAACATAGAAAGTAAACAATGCGATATCATAACACATAAAACACATATACACAGAGATTTTCCCCTGGATCCCAAAACCGGGACTACCAGCTTGATTTTTCATTATTTTCCTTTCAATGTTACAATACATATTT
>APFE030011454.1:47555-108897 GCA_000404065.3 Pinus taeda
TGTTCCTTTCAATGTTACAATACATATTTATACATGTCGAAACATCCAATACCATGGACCGAAAACCATCGCATCCAATACCATGGACCGAAAACCAGCGCATCCAAAAAACATGTGCAAAAATCATCCACAAAACCATAGGTGGGTCCGCCCAACCTAACATAGGGTCCAAAACAAAAATTTTCCGGGGCGCTGCCCCGGACCCCATAAAGTGCAGTTACGGGTGCCCTTCAAACCCCTTGTTAACTACGTGGAAATAATATTACACAACGCAACACTATGTTGAAAAATAAGAAATTGATAGAAAACAGTGTTGGGGTCCAAGTGGAATAGGCGGGTGGCCACGAATATCCACTTGTATCATCATGCCCTTAAACAGGCTACATGATGTGAAAATACCATGGGAAACCAAAAAAACATGAGTTATTGAAACCTCGAGCCCATAAACTGCCACTATTGATTATATCAAACTTGCTCTATGACTGAGACAAGTTTATCCCAACTACCCTAACAATGTAATAATGCATTAAAGTAACTTCACACAACATAAAACTATGTGGCATTCTCTCTTATGTGACAATAACATCAAGAAGTTGTATAACTATATTCCCAAGATAATATCAACATTATGACACATACACATAGGTGGTAGATTAAGTGCAACCTATGGATCATGGGGGAGGATATATCCTCACAACATAAGAATAACTTCCTTTGAAAATTTAAACTTTGATAAACTTCATTAATGTTAAACATTTGTAATGCATGCCTACAATATTAAAAAATGAGAGAGAATTGCAATAACACAATAAGACAAAGAAAAAATATGCACAGGCAACCTTGCAACATTATTTTCATTATTCGTGATTGACACATATATAATTGAAAGATAGTTAAAATATTCAACTTCACCTCAACATCTTACGAATAAAAACTCCACTCATTAGTTGGATGTAGAATGATATTACCTTTAACACTTACTTTGTAGCTAACACCTAATTAATGATGATTCTCTCTCACAAACAAAACCATTATATAACTAAGTATTTAACTACCAATCCATTTAAGCATTGATAGAAACACTAAACAATATCAATATAATTGAATTGCATGGTGACTTCATTTTTTTAATACCAGCCTAGATCCATCTAACTCCAGATCTATCATGCGTCGAGAAGGATCAAATCTCTCGAGGTGTAAACCTTTCCTCAAATTCTACACTCCAAAAAGAACTCATGCGAAAATCCAACGAGTGAAGGAGTATAGAAAACAAACGCATTGATCGATCAATTGATTTCTAATTTATATAGTTATTTTCATTTTCTTTGGGCCAGTATCAAGTAAATATTTTTTTGTTTTTTATTTTATTGGAGACGTGACATACTTACGCATCACCCACATAGTGGGTTGTAGAATGCACCTTTCAGCGTTTTATTGGAGGTGTAACATACTTACACATCACCCACATACTAGGTTGTAGAATGCGCCTCTCGGCGCAATTATTGGAGGTGTGACATACTTACACATCACCCACACATTGGATTGTAGAATGTGCCTCTTGGCGCAAAGAACCTACACATGTACTTCCCAATAGGCCTGCCATCTTTTCACTCATAGAAACTAATATTTAGAATTTGATTGTAATTGTAGAACTCACTTGACGATCGTTAGATACTAAAAGCATTTTCTAATACATTGATGCATATTAGTTTAGAGGGTTAGCTAAATTGGTTGAGTTCTTGTAGTTAAAGTACTTTTTCTATTAAGATGTCATGAGATCAATTCTCTTAATACTCTTAGGGTTAGGTTTCGTGATTAAATCGACAAAAAATGATGATCTCAATACTCTTAGGGTTAAGTTTCGTGATTAAATCGACAAAAATGATCTATTGAATACAAATATTCCATATTCCATAAATATATTCCAATATAATAGTAAATAATCCCAAATTCATAAACCACATTAAAAAAAAATTAAAAATAAATAAATGCTCAAATACATATTTAATCACCTTTCCAAATATGCATGCATAATTGGTTGCTCTCCCCTCTTCAAAAACAACTCATTACTTCCATATTTCAATAATAACAGACAAAATTATTGTTCAACAAACAAATATAAAACAAGTATCCAATTATGCCTCCGTGCAACATGTTTTTCTCACATTCAATTCACAATACGGCTAATTAGTAAAGTATTTTAGAAATCGAGAATTGTTTGTATTTTTAGTTATTCTTGTGTGACCTTCTAAGAGTGGAGAGTATTGGTTGCACGTTCCAAGCGATAGACAATTTTACACTAATTTTCAGGCTCAGCGTAAATAGTCGAGAAAGTCCTAGTAAGGTTAGGACTTCTTAATCCACCCCTTAATACCAAATTTAACTTCATTACAATGTGGAGTTTTTGTTCCTCATTGCAGGGCGTCACTCTTCAAATGAGTTTGAAAGGATATTTTTTACTTAGTTATGAAAAGTTGGATAGAAAAATTAGGAGTATGGTTAATTATCAGCAAACTAATGATTATATATTTTTCTTATTAAATATTGAAATATTTGTTTTTTGAAATTTATTTTTATTTTTTTTATTTTAATTTACAAAATATTAATTGATTTTTTTTAAATGGAGGAAAGCTTGTTGTAATGTTGAAGATGTTCTAAACATTACACAATTTTATCTATCAATTTATATCCACTTAACATTACTTAGTATTTTTTTGGTAGTAAAACTATTAAAAAATAAAAAAACAATTAATATTAATTGAGTAGAGATGATTTAAATGCAGGCCTCTATTGTTATTATGACATATAGGATTTTTTTGTTCCGATCGGAGAAATTTAAGTAGTCAGTTTTTTTTTTTTTAATTGAAGGTACAACTATATAAGTTATATTACATATTACATAGGTCAATTATAGTGCAGGATTACTAGTTTGCTCAGAATTAGTGAATTTGATAGTCATATCACAATTTTATGATTCTTTGCCACCGGTAGAAGAAGAAATGATACTCTCCTCGTTTAGTAAAATTTGAAGAAACACATATCGTAAATAATTCAAACATAGTTACGGTGGTGTTTAATCCCCTTCTAAGGCCATTATTACTCAAGGAAATGTTTATTAATTTCTAAAATCTAAAATATATTTACTAAAAAAAATCTACAAAATCATGTACATACTTTAAATTTTACTAAACATAAAATTCCTAGTTATTATTGTAATATTTTTTGCTCTATTCGAATTTGAAATCTTATTAATCATACAATAGGAAATTCAAGAGGTTTCCAAAAATTGCTCTTAACTTTAGTCAAAACCTCAACCTGCGCCTCAAGGCGCGGGTGGCATTAGGATGCTCAGTCTTGGCTCAACCTTTCGGGGATTAAGGAGGAGATCATCACAGGATGCAAGGACAGTATCAAAGATACTCTTACCTCCAGTTTTAAGGACAAGATATGAGATGCCAAGGAGCTGGAGGGTAAAAGGAAGCTAAGGTAATATAAGGAGGTGATCAACCCCACCCTTGATAACCAGAATTATCTCTCTATGTTGACTATCACTAAGAAGAAAATGAATATCGCTAGGATTGCAATTAACTCTCATGAGTTTCGGAGTGAGACCGGGCAGTGGTTTACTCCCAAGACTCCCAGGGAAGATAGAATTTGTCAGATTTGTGATACTAAGAAGGTGGAAGATGAAAAACACTTCATTTTAGATTGCTCAGCTCTTGCCCACATGCGCTCTCAATTCCCTATCATCAACCACACTTCCATCTTCTTGACTTATTAAGTCACCCCAACTATAACAATCTTGAAACACTTCTTTCTCTGCTCCTTGATCATAGAAACAAAATTTTGAAAAATGACAATTTAAATAAATTGAAGTCTATATTTTTCTTAAAATCAAACACCGTCAATAATTTCTTTCATCCATAAAAATATTCTTGGGAAATAAGAAACATAGGGTTGAATACGTAATAAGGTTTTATTCAAATTCCAAAAACTGACTATCACGGCAACGTTTTTTTTTTTTCTCCAATCTTCGTTCCCTGATCTGATGTGAAGTGGAACAAAGGTCAATTAAGTTAATTAAACTATTGCAAGGCATTCATAAAGACCACTGAGTGAATTTTAAATTAGCCATTATGACGTGCTGCTTAAAAAAACCACACGCATTCGAATAGCAGCCACATTACTGTTCCTATTGTTTTCTTAGTTAAAAAAAAAAAAAAAAAAAAAAAATTCTATTAAAAGACTAGGAGGAAATATTTGTAAATAACCGAAGAAGAAACAAGAATGACACCATTTTTGCAAAGTACCTTTTTCATCATCAGATATAAATAAATAAATACTAGTAAAAATAGATTTAAATGGACAAAAATAAAGACTGAGATTATCAAAATATAGAAAGATAAAAGATTTTTTTGGGTGAGAAATAATTTGGAAAAAATACGATTAAAAATTTAAAATGAGTATTTTGGAATTAATTTTAGAATGTTTAGATATATTTTATTTTTATTTTTAGGAATTAGTTAGGTCTAAATTTTCTTTATATATTTCCTTATCTATTATAATTGGTTTTTTATATATAGTTCAATTTAGTTATATGTTTTTCTATATGAAATTAATGGTCTTTCAATATATGTTCTCGATTTGGTATCAAAGAGAGAAGTGAAAGAAGTTTATGGAGCTTGATCTATGTGAGGTATTAAAGAGTTGTTTTGAAATGATTTTATCTTCAAACATAGCATTTCAACCAAATAAACTAAAAACTATGTTCACACAATGCATGTATACAAACAAGCAATGACAAGCTACCATGTGGCTCTTGTTACCATATGTTTAGTATGGCTCTTTATGTTACATGTCTATTTAATGGTTGGTTCCCAACATTGTATATGCATCAAGGATGTATACTATTTAATACATTTGTCATTCATACTTTTGTTAATTGGTTATTGCTAGTGGTACATGTGCTTTTACTTGTTAAATATAGACCTACTTAATTCTTGTAGTGACAATGACTTGTGGCGTGGTATCACTATCAAGGTTGGCTCTCAAACAATGTTGCCCAAAAAAAATATCTTCTTTCCTTTTTGTTGAAACCATTAAATCACAAGAAAATATAATTGCTTTACATGACTTTGAACGAACTTGGGGTGAGATCATCCAAGTCAAGTGCTTTGTTAAGCTCACGAGGAGCTTAAGAAAAACCCTAGGTGAAAACATGAGTTTATTCTAGGGGTTGATAATGTTTAGATTTTTTTCTTTTTTCTTTTTTCTTTTTCTATTGAAAGTGAGTTTCCACATATATAGAAAAGCAAAAAAAAAAAAAAAAAATCTCATTATTTAAGTTTTTACCTTCCTCATTATATTTTGTCTAAAATATTTTGCTCTTTTTAGGCATTCTTTTTTTTAAAGAAAGATTGAGCAACTTTCATACACCCAAAAAATGCACGGTTTGAGTTTCTCACCGTGACTTTCATAATTCTAGTCAAGACTCACGCATTAAATCTTGTCCAAGAGATTTTGCACTTTTTCTCCCAAGGTTTGAGCAATTTTCACCCGCCCTATTTCTATGTTTATTTTTTCTTCTTAAAATTTATGTATTTTTTTTTATAAAATTTTGAATATATTTTTGGTTAGCTTATGTATTTTTCATAAAATTTTAAACATATTTTCAATGAAATTGTGTTCTTTCAAGATTATTAATGTTCACATTTAATCTCAATTTATAAATATTAATTTCCTTTACTTCAAGAATTTTTATTATTTTAATTTTTCCAATATCTCCCAAATTCGCAAATTTCTATCTCCATTGTTTCCTACATATATGATGTAAGATGAAGGTCTTAATGAATTTTTTTGACTGCTAGAATAGACGCATTGGAATATCCAAGTGAAGGCTTTAACAATAAAGAAAATGTAGCTATTTAAAACAAGTTTGGATAACATGGTTTATGTGGAGGTGTTCTTAGCAATTAGTGGTGGTATTTTTGAGATTCCGTGTTGGTTTTGTGAGCAACAACAAAAGGAATCTTGCATGAATACTCTTATTTTTATCATGTCTATTAGAGCATCGTACTCTTTATATGTTTTTTTCATTAATTTTAATTTTGGTCTTATTACTTACACTTAGGTAGAATTAAATAAATAAATATTTTTTTAATTTTTATGCATTCTTAAGATCCTTACTACATTGAGAAAAATATGCTCTCAAACCCTTGGTAAAATATTGGTAAAATGGGTTACCTTAATGCACTATGTTCATTCCAAAAAAATATTTTACCATATGCTACACCGATAGTATGCTACTTTTATAGATTCATAGATAATATAAGTTTATGTTGTTGATGACGATGATCATGATGATGATTAACATTCATTAAGATCAAAACTCGTCTATGCTAATTTTATTAATATATTATTATGTGCACTTAAAACTATTCGTGCTAGTTTTTATTAGTATATTACTAGATTGTGTAATTAAAACTACTCAGTCTAGTGTTATAGATTTAAGTTAAGATGAATCTATGCTTGTTTTTATTATTATATTAAATTAAAATTGTACTAAAACTATTCTTGCCATTCTTAAATATAGATTTAATCAATGCAATGTGTGTCATGTCCTCTATTAAATAAGTTGCAAAATCTATATCTTTAACATTGCCCATGTAACACGCCAAGTTGTCAACTTCGTTGAATTTGGCTATTCTTGATCATGAACTTATCTAAGATCATATAAGCTCTTCGAGTGTGAGAGCATACCAACATGGAAATGAGAAATGCTAAGGATGTCAAACTTAATGACAAACTATGTGACATTATATATCATAAAATTTTGTATGGCATTCTCTTCTATGTTGCAATAAATTTAATAGGTTGCACCATCATACTCCCAATATAACATCAACATTATAACACTTCCTAAATATAGATTGGTGGTGGTTGAAGTGTAGCTTGGGGTTGTATCCTCACCAAATTGAGATATATTATTTGATATATATAATCTTTTAAGTTAAACTATGAGAAAGTTCACAATGTGACACATTGATAGCTTATAAATAAAATGTTAAAGAATGATAAATAATTGCAACAAAAAAAAAAAAAACGCACAATGAAAAATATGCAAAAACAGTTTTGTAGCATTGCTTTTATTAATTACAACCCCCACACATATACAACTAAGAGATAGTTGAAATGTTTAGTATCCAAACTATGCAACATTCAAAATAGTATTTGGCAAGATGTACACTAGAGAAGAGAGATCCTAAAAGGAAAACTTACAAAGTTTTCCACAAGGAAAATTCCCTAGTGACTTAGGGTGAATCATTGACTTTTATTAAATTGTGTATTTATTCTTTTTAGCTTCTTTTTAAGACGCTCAGATGTTTTCTTTAGAGAAGTTACATGGATACCATAAAGGTTCCTTAAGTAAATTCATGAGCATGTCATAACTATAGGATAAATATAATGTATGGAGGAAGAAAATGGTAATCAACATCATATACATTATATGTATGGAGGAAGAAAAGGGTAATCAACATCATATAAATGCCTAATAAAATATATCTTGTCTAAGATGACCAAATACATCTGTAATACCTACCCTTTCATAATATTTCATCTTTCCTTCTTTAATCATTAATAATAACATTAAACAAATAATATTTTTTCTTTAACCTTGTAATTGCAGTTTCCTCATTCTTCTTCATAATCAAAATACAAGTTTATTCTTATCCCTTTTTCTATTTCTCACTTTAAATTTCATATAATTAAGTTCCATTTTAAGATTAATTATAATAGTAATATCAATTTCTATAATAATATTAAACCATTTTTATTATTGGAGTTGACCTTTAATCTAAAATAAATTTAAAATTTTAATATTATATCTCTTTGTTATTATTTGTCAATTTGTTCTTTTCTTTCCTTGATAATGAGCAGAGAATACATTCAAGATGTTGGATGTATAGTACTCATTTTTTCCATAGAAAAATCACCACTTTCTATTTAGAGATTGAATAAAAATTACACCTCATGTGCATATTACATTGATGAATTTAATATTATATAGTAATGTGCATTTCATGTATGCATCATTGAAAAATAATCCTTTATCTTTGTTTTTTCTCTTTCTTCTTTTTAACCTCATGCCACCTCCTTGGAGAGGTTCCATAGTGACTAACAATAATTTAAAATAAGGTTCATATGAGAAAGAAGATGGTCATCATTCATATAATAAATTGGATGTCTAAGATTTAGATGGTGTGCTAATTCTTTATTGGAATCCAAGTTTTCAGATTCATGAAGTCTCTTCATTCCCCTTGATGACGCTTCATTAGAAACTAACACCCTCAAGGTATTCTTGTTTTCTTCTCTATCCATCATAGAGAATGTTCCCAAAAATTACATTTTTGGGCACCCATTGATATCCTTTTATGAATATATAATATGCAAATTTCTTATTTGTTGACAAATCTAGCCTCAAAATGTTGCATTCTCATAATTCATTGCATGTGTCCATTTAGACCTTTTCCTTTGAAGCATAAGCTTATCCAATAAGCACTTACTAATGTTGATCTCAACACATATATGTGCATATGTAAAAAGACTAAGTTGAATCCAATCTATGCTATTTTTAGATATATATACCCAAATTATTTTTTATGTTGTTACAAACTATTAAATACCAAAAGTGTATTGGTAGATTGAATATGCATACCAAAACAAGGATTTTGGTGATAAATATAATACATAGGTTAATTGTGTGAACCATGGGGTAACAAAGGACCTTGTTTTCCCTAGAACTAGGGACACTCCTTGAAAAGTTTCTAATAATTAGTAAATAAGTGAACTGGGATAATAAAAATAACTATTTAGAGACAAGATATACATCACAATCCTTCTTCTAGTTTTAATAGAACCACTAGTACAAATTTTGAGTAGGAGGGAAAAGTTGTAAAACCAATAGTTTACTACCTTGGATTTGAAGCCTTGTAAGGAGAAATTATCCCCTTCATTAGCTCGAGTACTAGAACCTTTTCTACTTTCTCCACAACATACATATTACTTGAATGAGTTGGCACCCACTACAATGGATTTGCTATTATTACATCCTTGAAGGAATGTCACTTGGATGATCCTTACCTCATCCTCATCCATGGAGACAAAGTACTAGTGTTAACATTGAACCCATGCCAATGTTGTAATCTAGAATAAAATAGTTATCACGACTTACTTTCAATATATAGAAGGCATTGTTGGGCCACCAAGATCCCCTACTTTTCCCATGGTTTTAACTTGTTTAATGCAACAAGTTCTAATGATTGAACCTGCAATGTGGTGGTCTTTTCATAATATGACCTCAACATATTTGAAAGGTCTCGATATGAATGCCATCACCTCTTCTATCACCATAAATTTGAGTGCAATTAACTAGCCCACATCATACACTTATTTTATGTTAGAATATTGAAAATATGCACAAACATATAGCAATATAAAACACAACAAAACTTTACTAATATAATCTCATATTCTTTTTTTTGCTGAAGCAAGAGTCGTGCCTTCTATTCATATTAACCAAAAAGGATTAATTACATAAAATACAACCACCCCTAAGGAATTGGGGGACATTGAATTAACTGTCCCTCCCAGGGAATGGGCCAAAGAGCCCAAGGCTAAACAGTTGAGCCATGGGCTCCCACCCCTACGTCCTCCAAAACGCAGATGCAAATTGATCCGTCACAAAGTAGCAAAACAAGGCAAACAAGTTGGAACTAGCACCAGACCAGAAAAGGAATTAAAAACCAAACTAATCAAATTTTGGGTCCAAAAAGTGGCATAAATAAAGCGTATGTGGTTCGCCCGAAATTCATTGTTGCCCGCCACGAAGTTGAACAAGCACAGACCCACCAGCATGCAGAATGATCCTAGGCCGTTGATCCGCCTCACAAGATCCAATAGTTGAAGAATATATCGGATGGAAAAGAAGCCCGGAGAATACCCACCCGATGAGGGCAGTATTCTCTCTCCTACTATAGACACGTGTTGCCTATTGAGTGACATCGGGCTCAAATCTTTGAAACCACTTTCCGGAGTTGAGAGCTTCCGATGAGCCAAAAACCACCGTGGGGGCGATAATGAAACTAAAGGTAGTAATGAGGAAGGTTTCGAGCCCACTGAGGAAGCAAAGACTCTGGCCTGAACCCATCATTCTACAATTGAGAGGAGTAATTCCCACCATCCGAGCATCCAAAAACCTGTAGACCAACCCCACTAGTTCGTTGTATCCATTGCCAATAGTTATATACCTATAGTGGGGTGTTGCTATTCCGTCTGACTAGAGACTCTTCACCCCTTCTTCCCGCCGAGTAAAACTGAGTTGATCTGAGTTAGGAGAAAGTTTTGAAAGAATCCTTAATATACAAATCATCTCCCACCCAAGAAATCTATGTCTGAGCTGTTCTGGACTGATAAAGCTAACAAAGGCCTGCGTGCCGTTTTCAAAATTACCTCTGAAAACCCCTTCATGTTGATTGTGTATCTACAAACCCAACCTTTGCTACTGCTGACCTTCGATGTTCTGATGTATCTCTCAGTCCTCATTCACTTGGTTAAGACATTCATCCCTCAATCTACCCCAAGGAACCTCTTGCCATATGTACTTATTACTGCTTATGGTGTAGAGAGCACTTTTGTTAGCTAGTATGTTGGCCAATTTATTGGTCGTCCTGCGTACATGTGTGAAGCTTAAGGTTCTCATGTTTTGTAGGTAGAGATGGATTATTTGATAAACCTACATAAGCCTCCAGTGTCTCGAGATCTTTTCCAGAGCCGAACCTCAACAGATTCTCTTGACCGAATTGATGATCAGCTCAGAATCTGCTTCAATTATGATATCCTGAAGATTATCGTACTTCAGGATTTCTAAACATTGCTTGAGTGCCATTAGCTCTGCCATATTTTTTGTGGCTCTTCCTAGATTGAAATGAAAAATATATTGTATGCAGCCCTTTTCATCCCTTATTCCACCACCATAACCAACCATACCCGGATTTCCTTTTGAGGCCCCATCTATGTTACATTTCATGAATCCCTGAGGGGGAGGATGCCAAAAATATTTATCAGTGACCAGTTTCTTTACCACCCTGTTCTTGCCCTAAGGAATAAGCCCCTGCATACCCAACTGAAGAATTATTTGCACATCAGCATTTGAAGGGAGAGTTGTAGGGGGTGTTTGCATTAAAGTTCCAACTGTCTCCTTGAGTTGTCTTAAAATTTGTTCCATGATGTTTTGGGAGGAACTTTTTTTATCTTTGAAAAATGTATTGTTGCATTCTTTCCATACATCCCATATTAGGAAGCTTGGAGTTAAAGCCCAAGCTTTGTTTATCATTTCATAATCAAAGAAGTTCCTCCTCCAGTTGCTTAGGGTATTGGTAATGCTTCCTCTGTCCCTATCTATTTGTCTGAATATTAAGGCAATACCATCCCACAATGCGGAGGTAAATATGCAAGTGTTGAGAAGGTGCTCCATTGTTTCCTCTTGTGATTCACATAGCTGACATCTGGATGGGCCCAAAAGGCCCCTTTTCCAGATATTCTCCCATGTCAAAATTTTCTTATGTTGTACCATCCACATGAACAGTTTGGTTTTCATCCATCCCTGGTTCTTCCAGATATTGTTCCATACCCAATCTGGTTTTATGGAGTCAAGCTCAAGGGCTATGCGTTTTGCCTCTTTAAGGCTAAAGGTGCTTTCATTGTTATCTCCCCATCTGAGTTGATCAGGATCAGTTGATATCAGTATCTTTCTTTGATCCAGAATGGCCATTAGAGCATCAGCCTTTGCTTTCAAGGAGTTATCATTCTTGTAATCCATTTTCTTCCAGGTTCTCCATTTTCCTTCGTTGTTTATCTAATCCCAAAAATCAATTACATAGAGTAACCCTTTGTTATCAGTATCATTTTTGAGATCCACAAAGTCCTCTCTTAACATATTTGGTTCATGTTGCCATTTATCCTCCCAAAACCATGCCAGGTCTTCTACACTAATCTCCTAGAAGCTATTCTTTTGAACTATGTCTCTATTTTCCCAAGCTTTATTCCAAATGTGGGAGCATTTTATGATGCTAGACATTCTTATGTGGTCTTTGTTTTTCCAATTGCTTGCATATTTCTAGTTCCAAATTTGAGCCCAAGGAGCATCTGAATCTTTTATCCATCTCCACCATAATTTTGCCCCCAAAACTTTATTTGGCACTTCAGGATCATCCAGTCCTAAACCTCCGTGGTTTTTAGGTTTACAAATATTTTTCCAAGCAACCAAGGCCCATTTCTTGTTTTCTTCTCCTCTACCCTAAAGGAAATTTCTTTGGATATTTCTGCATTGTTGCATAACTCCTTTTGGAGCTGGAAGGGCTGAAAACATGAAGATGGGGATTGTTTGCAGGACAGATTTAGTAAGCACCAATCAGCCCGCCAAGTTCAAAGATCTGTTAGTCCATATCCGTGTCTTGTCCTGCAGCTTATTAATCATAGACTCGCAAACAGTATTGTTCAAAGGTTTGTCTGTGAGCGGTACACCCAAATATTAGAAGGTAGCATTTCTCTTTGAAAGCCCAAAATTTTGGAGATAATTCGTTGAATAGCAATGTTAGTATTGAAAAAGAAAATCTTTTATTTGGAGAGACTCACCTCTATGCCTGCTGCCATAGCGAAGTCACTCAGGATTTGTTTGTGAGCAAGTGCTTCTTTGATTGTGGAAATGCCCTGTAGCATGGTATCATCTACAAATTGCTCATGGGTCAAAGCCTGCCCGCTCTCGAAAATTTTGAGACCCTGGATCTTACCTGCTTCTTTAGCGGACTTTATGGCTCGACCTAGTCCTTCCATCATAAGAATGAAGAGAAAGGGGGATATAGGATCTCCCTGCCTGATTCCTCTTGAAGGTTTAAAGGTCTTAGATGGAGAACCATTTACTAGAATTGAAAAACTAGAGGAAGTCACCAGGGCCATTACCCATCTTACCCAGTTGTGGTCAAATCCAAAATCTAGTAGGACCTTCCTGATGTATGTCCAATTTAACTTATCATATGCCTTTTCTAGGTCCAATTGCATAATCATTCATGCCTTCCTTTTACTCACCAATGAGTGAACCACCTCATGCGCTTGGATGATATTATTAAGAATTTGTCTGCCCTCCACATATCCCGTCTACTCCACTGAAACCAGAGTAGGAAGAAGGGGTTTGAGTTTGTTGGCAATAATTTTGGATATTATTTTATACACCACATTACATAAAGCTATAGTTCTAAATCTATCTGGTGTCATAGCATTGTCTTGTTTAGGAATTAAGGATATAAAGGATGTATTGAGCGCCTTCAATACCGTTCTATTCTTCCTGGAGTCCTCCACCACATTCAAAATATCTTGCTTGACAATACTCCAGCATGCTTTAAAGAAATCTACATTGAAGCCATCCGGGCCTGGCGCTTTACCATTCTGCATTTCTTTGATGACCCAACTAACCTCCTCTTCATTCACCAGCCTATTAATATTATAATTATCTTCTCTTGTTACTAGCATAGGGATATGCTTTGTGAAGTCCCTGATGAATTGTGATCTATCTAAGAGAGGTTCCTCTATTATGCTTTGAAAATGTTGAACCAGCACAGTTTCTATTTCTTTATGGGTATTGAGATGATGGCCTCAGGAGTCCTTGATCGTGGAGATTCTATTGTGAGACCTGTGTTCCATTGTAGATCTGTGGAAAAACCGTGTTTTTCTTTCCCCTTATTTTAGCCATCGTACTTTTGATTTTTGTCTCCAAAATATATCCTCTTTGCATAAGTCCTCCCAATCTTGTTGATGCTTGTTGGCTTGTTCATTTCTATCTCCATCAAAGCCATTAGTGATAAAGGTTTCATTAATTTCCTGCATTTTTCTTTCAACAACTTTTTTCGCTTCAAAAATATTACCAAACTCATTCTTATTCCAATCTTTGAGCCTGAGTTTGATATGCTTCAATATTTTATGTAATTGAAACATCCTCGTTCCCTGGATCTGTAGATCTTCTTTCCACCATTTTTCAATGTTGCTAATAAATTCTGGATGCGTGAGACAAATATTTTCAAACCTAAAAGGTCTCTTCTTTGGGGTTCCAATGTCGGTCACCTCAAATTGAATAGGCCAATGGTCTGAGCCACCAAAGGGGAGAATTCTCACTTTCATATCAAGGCATGTCAGCATGAGGTCCTCTGAGATAATGAATTTGTCCAACTTTGAGGCTACTTGAGCCTCTCCTCCTCTTTTGTTGTTCCAGGTAAAGAGGCCATTATTTGTAATTGTGTCAACTAGCTTCATGTTGTCTATAAAATTCTGAAATGCTATAGAGTCTCTACTTAGTGTTATGGTCCCCCCCTTTTTTCTGACAGGGACTTGATCATGTTAAAGTCCCCACCCAGAATCTGTGGTATTCCTAAATGTCTAACTCTTAAATCCTCTAGAGAAGTGAGCAGTCTGAGTTTATCATCAGGTCTCTGAGGGCCATAAATATTTGTTATTAAATAAGTCTCCCTGTCTCCCACATGTTGAATAACCACTTGCTTCAGCATCCACTATTCCAATCTTTTGAGGGTTCCAAAGTGTTAGAATACCTCCTGTTGTTTTTTTTGCCTTGACTTCTAGAAATTCATACATCTTGAGCCATTTACTGTGTGTTTCTCTTATTTTTTGAATTGAACATTTAGTTTCCTGGATGAAAATCATATCTGGAGTTTCTTGTTTCATTCTATTGTTAAGATTTCTTTGCTTCTTTTACTCCCTAGACCTCTAATATTCCAAGATGTGAGCTTCATTAAAAAATATTTGTAAAGGAGTAGCTAGTTAGATCTTTCATCTTACCTAAATCTATCATCAGGTTTCCACATTCTATCAGTAACTCATTTTGTTTCTTTCTACCTCTTTTCCTTCCTGGGTTTCTGGGAGTGAGTCTTGAGGTGGTTTTCAAGATTTTCACCCCTTCATTGTCCTGTTTTTTGAGGTTTCTTTTCCCTCTCATCCCTTTAGCCTGAGTTCTCCATAGGAACAGCTGATGCACTCTATTAAACTCATCTTGAGGTAATGTAACCATACCTTCTGTGATCCCCTGTTTCAGGAATCTTTGAAGATCTAGATGTTCTCTTTCGAGAATATCCTGCAGTTCATGATCCTCCATTTCCACCTCACTTGGGGTCATTTCTTGGTCCATTTCAAGTTCCATGTTGCTCAACATAGTCTCATTTAGTTGGTTATTGTATTATGTCTTCTCCATGTTTTATTCCTTTTCCTTTTCCCCTGGGCTGTCCTCTGTGGCATGATTTGCCTCTGCTACCTCTTCCTCTTCTTCTAGTATCTTGTACCTATTCTGACTTGCCTATTTTTCCTTGGTGTGGTTTTTCTTTTGCAACCTTTTCCCTCCTTTATCTCTATTTCCCACTTTATGAAAGCTTTCAGTATCTTTCCCTACTGTAACTTTACTTCTGCTCTTTGTATAGTTGAGAGGGAAATCTCTTAATAGATGCCCATGTTCAAGCATTTGCGACATCTAAAAGGAACATGTTCATAACCCACTATTGGCACCCATTCTTCATAAAAAAATTCCAGGATCACCTCATCCGGTAGAGCTCCAGAGAGATCCATCTCCACACATATACGGGCAAAGGTGGTGTACTTTCCCCTTCTCGTTGCCTCAGATATTTTAACAACACACCCTAATTTATTTCCTATTGTTGATAAAGATTCTGGTTGCCAGTGTTCTAGAGGTAAGGAGTAGAGTCTTACCCAAACCAGGACCGAGGTGAAGGTCTCGTGCTCCGGGACAAAATTCATCATCCAAGGCCGTATATAGAGGCTTGTAGCTGCATAGAAGTAGGGCCCTCCTTCAAGCACCCTGTCTTTATCGTCAATGTTAGTAAATACTACAGTAAAGAAACCCTTTGACCCAAGATGTAGGTCTATATCCCCTTTAGGTTTCCAGTGATATTTAATCCATGCCTGTAGTGCCTTCTCTGTGGGCCATAACCCCATGAATTTACAAATGATGGCATAAGTACTCATGTGATTCCTATGCGCCTACAGTGTTGGATCACGTAACACCACTCTAGGTGTGACAGCGGCCTTAGGCTTACATGGACCATTTGGTTTTTTGTTTTTTGCATGTTGTTTCTTGTCCTCTTCTTCTTTATCTTTTTTCCCTCTCCCTCCCTCCTATTATTCTGCTTCTATGTGTCGTCATTGTCCAGTTTCCCTCCTCCTGAGAGACCTTTATCAACCTCCAACATTTTCTTGCCTCGGCTAGAGACTGCCTGACTATAGGAGGGAGTCGAGCTCCCCCCTTTACGCCCCTCCATGGCGTTCAACGCCTAATTAATTTTCCCTAACTCTTAGTAATCGTCGTCTCCGTTCAACCTCCAAAAATCACACACAAATCTGTAGAACCTTTGTCAATTAATATAATCTCATATTCATAATAGCAAAACTTAATCAATAAAATAGAGGAGACAAGAGACAAAGGACAAGACAAGAGACAAAGGAAAGGCATTAGATTTATGTGGTAAAATACCAATTGTGAAGACATCCTTGGGATGGTAATAATCTATTTACTATCTTTAGAAATCTCCATTCTTACAAAGAGCACCACGACAAATGCTTCACCATTAAACAATGATAAGGCTATCATAGTTTTTCATTTATTTCTCATGGAACTCCCTAACCTCTTTTATATATTAATGTATTACATCCTAATAATACATGTGGGACTATGTAATTTCACCTCTTTATATAATAAATTATTACAAGGATATTTACTTCATAATGAATGCAATATATACCTCTTTTATCTAAAATTAGAGTTTCTTTTGACATAACCTAGACATTATAATCTTTCAAAGGGACATATTCCAACACAGCTCCTTAATGATGACTAGGAAATGGAACATTTATGGAGGAATATGGCATTAAATTCCCCCTTGATGATAACTTCTCACATTCCTAGCAACTTTCGAAGCATACAAACTTCACCTTTGTCATGGGTGTGATGAAGATATTTATTGTGTGCACACCATCACCAACACCAAGCAATACATTTTAAGAAGTTTGGAAAACTTCACCAGCAATAATAAATACTACTAAAGAAGTCTCAACATTGTTGTTAGTAAGAAGGAAACACTCCTGAGGAAGTTTGAACAAACAATACTCTTGAAGAAATTTAAACATTGATACCATAAATGTTGCTCAAACAGAAGAATATACATAACTAGATCCCTCAATAATAGTGGATGATACACAACAAGATGAGGTCTTCAAGCATCTATGAATTCACTACATGACCTTTCATACTCCAATCACAGTGTACCTCGATAGTCAACACTCGTCCACAATTCTACCTTTCACGACTTTGTTACAAACATTTAAAAACATAGTTCCCATGTTTCCAAGAGTTTTCATTTTTTGGTAAATTCGCTAACAAGAGTAGAATAACCCTATTCATCAACAATACTTTTGAGTAAGTCTGCAACAATTTTTTCAATCATTTCATTAGTCTGCTCAACACAGTCAACGGAGGGAAGCTCTTCTATCAACCTAGTTTGAACTCGTCCTGCAACAAATAGCACTTGTTGGGATTCATTATGACTATATGTAGATAATTAGGTAGGAGTAGTAATATTATATTTAAGACCCACTTTGAATGTATGTATCTCAAGGGAAATAATATTGGTAAGGCCCTGTCCATTCTTCCCAATACCACCTCCAGTTTAGTCCATCTTGCTCAATAGCTAAAACCCAATACCTGTAGTGTGATTTTCAAAGTTGGGAGAAAAACATGATTAGTGACCAATAAACCATATGATGAAATAGAAAAATCAACATTAGTGGTCTTATAAGTCACTGGAATACAAGCAATGTCATTAATAAATGACTTTGGCTACTCAACATCATCAGTGCTCTTATCAACATTTTGCAGATGACTAAATTCCACCACAAGGTTATGTTTGTAGTCCTGTAGGTTTTGAATAGTTTCATCCTTTTCATTTAGTTGTATCAAAAAGGAGTTGTGATCTTCAAATATTGATACTATTTTTTCAATCTTGCTTGTTTTGTCTACAATTGAGAAACAATCACTGCAAGGTAATGACTTCTTGACGATGCATATCAACAACCTTCTTCTTCATGGAATAGGTAGTAACATCATCAATATTTTCGTACAAAGAAACTAAATTTTTCCACGTGTCAACTAATTTATCTCCAACTGCTATATGTACTTGCAGATTATTTGTGGTAGTTTTCCCAAGGAGACCTCTTGCATATTTAAATTGTTCTTCCTGTTAGGTCCTCTATCTACTTGGGCCAAGGGGTAGCATACCTTACCTTCTCACAAGTATTCTCGTTTTATTTTCTCCCTACTAGTTTTAATTTCCAATTTACTCTGTCTTGTTGGGAGGTTGTCAAAGATCATGGGGTGTCGAAGGGATTTATGTGCCACATTGGTGGCCTTGGTGGTTTTCTTCCTATTGCTTTTACTTTCTTTTGGGTAGTTAGTTTCATCTTCGAGTGTTCTAGTGGTCTTAGGGTGGTGGTGGATGTCGCTTAGTGGCCCTTAGGAGGAATGTGAACAAATTCAGGTGGTTTGTGGCAAATGGTGTGGGTAAAGTGTTTAACCCATTCCAGACAAGGTATACATCAAGGTGGTAGTTTGTTAATCATGGAAGGGAACACTAATGGTTTGGAAGGAGAACATTACCATGTCTCTATAGCTGCAAGAGATGGTATTTGGGTTGACCAAGAATCCCGTGGAGTCTACAATGAAATTCTGAGTCAGTGGGGAACATTCTGATTTTTGTACTCAGGTTGGGAGGGTATTTTTGTACAGTCAATGGGTAAGGCGACGCGCAATCGAGGTGGGGGCCTAGGGGTGCCCTCCTTGAATTGGCAATGCTTCATCAAAGAGGTAGGCCCCAAAGGGGGGCAAGCCCTCGAGGACAAGGTGTTGTTCATATCGTGGCCCAACAAGATGAGAAGGAATAACTAGAGCAATCGGGGAATAATTAGAGCAACTGCATGATGTCTCCCCAAGGCGTGTGGACTTACCCCCACCCTTTGATTCTTTGGAGGCCCAAATTCAACTTGTGATAGTTGCAGTGAAACAATTGACTAGAGATAGACAACATGATCGAAATGAGGCTATCAATTTCCTTCATGATATACAACACAACCAATGGGAAATCTTGGACTAGCAAGTCTCCCTTTGCAGAGGCCATAAGCAGCTCTAGGAGCAGATGGATAAATTTGAAGGCAAGATGGCTCACATGGAATCACACATGCATGAAGCATTCTGAGATCCTTGAGGTGGTGAATCTAAAACCCTGAATCCAAGAAACATGGCTAATTAACTAGGGGCATATACTTCTTTTTGGACAATTATGGTCTCTTTGAGCTATATTGATCTCAAATCTTCTTGTTTTCCTTTACTATTATTTATGTTTTTTTGTTTGCATTTATAGACCAATAAATCTAATTGGAGTAAGGTTCATGATGTTTTGCAAATGTGCTCTCCATAATATATAATCTATGTATGAATTAATAGAAGTAGTTGATTAAAACAAAAAATTAACTAGTAGGTCACGTTTTTGAACTTTCATTATGATTATTGTATGTTGATTATTTTAAAATAAGTTATGCTTCATTTGATTGCATACTGATCATTTTGCTATATATTATGCTCCAATTTTTTATGTTATGCTTTCTTTAAAAACTTCCATACAAAATTTATATTATTAGGTTAAAATGGTTATTAAAATATCCAACATGATCGAAATGAGGCTATCAATTTCCTTCATGATATACAACACAACCAATGGGAAATCTTGGACTAGCAAGTCTCCCTTTGCAGAGGCCATAAGCAGCGCTAAGCAAATGGATAACTTTGAAGGCGAGATAGCTCAGATGGAATCACACATGGATGAAGCATTCTAACATCCTCGAGGTGGTGAATCTAAAACCCTGAATCCAAGAAACATGGCTAATTAACTAGGGGCATATACTTCTTTTTGGAAAATTATGGTCTCTTTGAGCTATATTGATCTCAAATCTTCTTGTTTTCCTTTACTATTATTTATGTTTTTTTGTTTGCATTTATAGACCAATAAATCTAATTGGAGTAAGGTTCATGATGTTTTGCAAATGTGCTCTCCATATTATATAATCTATTTATGAATTAATAGAAGTAGTTGATTAAAACAAAAAATTAATTAGTAGGTCACATTTTTGAACTTTCATTATGATTATTGTATGTTTGATTATTTTAAAATAAGTTATGCTTCATTTGATTGCACACTGATCACTTTGCTATATATTATGCTCCAATTTTTTATGTTGTGCTTTCTTTAAAAACTTCCATACAAAATTTATATTATTAGGTTAACATAGTTATTAAAATATCCAACATGATCGAAATGAGGCTATCAATTTCCTTCATGATATACAGAACACAACCAATGGGAAATCTTGGACTAGCAAGTCTCCCTTTGCAGAGGCCATAAGCAGCTCTAGGAGCAGATGGATAACTTTGAAGGCAAGATGGCTCACATAGAATCACACATGCATGAAGCATTCTGACATCCTCGAGGTGGTGAATCTAAAACCCTGAATCCAAGAAACATGGCTAATTAACTAGGGGCATATACTTCTTTTTGGACAATTATGGTCTCTTTGAGCTATATTGATCTCAAATCTTATTGTTTTCCTTTACTATTATTTATGTTTTTTTTGTTTGCATTTATAGACCAATAAATCTAATTGGAGTAAGGTTCATGATGTTTTGCAAATGTGCTCTCCATAATGTATGATCTATTTATGAATTAATAGTAGTTGATTAAAACAAATAATTAACTAGTAGGTCACATTTTTGAACTTTCATTATGATTATTGTATGTTGATTATTTTAAAATAAGTTATGCTTCATTTGATTGCATATTGATCATTTTGCTATATATTATGCTCCAATTTTTTATGTTATGCTTTCTTTAAAAACTTCCATATAAAGTTTATATTATTAGGTTAAAATAGTTATTAAAATATATTCAATGGTTTAAAAAAAATAAATAAAATAATTTGTTACTTTATAAAATATTATTTTTATATTTTATACATAATTTGTCTTTGATGCTGGAAATTTATATTTTAATGCATTTGGTAAAAAAAAAGAAAAGAAAAGAAAAAAACACATTTTTCTTAATTAGATTTCAAGGAGGGTTATCGTGTGTGCTTGGGAGGAATGAATACAATCCTCCCCACCCAAGTTCAATTCCCACAATTGACATGATGCATATTGACAATATTAATAGTATACATATATTCCTCATATAAAATATACAATATTATACCTATGAAACAAAATGTACAAATATGACTAAATAATATACAGCAAAAGCGTTCTTACGTGCATTTAGTAGGGTGTGCTTGGGAGGAAGGAACACAATCCTCCCCACCCAAGTTCAATTCCCACAAGTGACATGATAGATATTGACAATATTAGCAGTGTACATATATTCCTCATATAGAATATACAATATTATACCTGTGAAAAAAATGTACAAATATAACTAAATAACATATAAGAAATATTTTTACATGCATTTAATAGAAGTGCTTGGCATTTAGTAAGGTGCTTGGTAAGAAAGAATGCACTCCTCATCCAAGTTCAATTCCCACAAATGACATAATAGATATTAACAATATTAACAATTGTGAAAAAATGTAACATACTGCAGAAGTGTTATGCTTTTTACATGTCATACCATACCGCATAAGCATTCATACCTGCATTTAATGCATTTGGTAAAAATAAATAAATAAATTTAAAAACAAAAACAAAAACAAAACAAAAACAAAACAAAAACAAAAACAAAAAAAACACACTTTTTCTTAATTAGATTTCGAGGGTTATCCTGTGTGCTTGGGAGGAATGAATGCAATCCTCCCCACCCAAGTTCAATTCCCACAATTGACATGATGCATATTGACAATATTAATAGTATACATATATTCCTCATATAAAATATACAATATTATACCTATGAAACAAAATGTACAAATATGACTAAATAATATACAGCAAAAGCGTTCTTACATGCATTTAGTAGGGTGTGCTTGGGAGGAAGGAACGCAATCCTCCCCACCCAAGTTCAATTCCCACAAGTGACATGATAGATATTGACAATATTAACAGTGTACATATATTCCTCATATAGAATATACAATATTATACCTGTGAAAAAAATGTACAAATATAACTAAATAACATATATCAGAAATATTTTTACATGCATTTAATAGAAGTGTTTGGCATTTAGTAAGGTGCTTGGTAAGAAAGAATGCAATCCTCCTCATCCAAGTTCAATTCCCACAAATGACATAATAGATATTAACAATATTAACAATTGTGAAAAAATGTAACATACTGCAGAAGTGTTATGCTTTTTACATGTCATACCATACTGCATAAGCATTCATACCTGCATTTAATGCATTTAGTAAAAAAAAAAAACACATTTTTCTTAATTAGATTTCAAGGAGGGTTATCCTGTGTGCTTGGGAGGAATGAATGCAATCCTCCCCACCCAAGTTCAATTCCCACAATTGACATGATGCATATTGACAATATTAATAGTATACATATATTCCTCATATAAAATATACAATATTATACCTATGAAACAAAATGTACAAATATGACTAAATAATATACAGCAAAAGCGTTCTTACATGCATTTAGTAGGGTGTGCTTGGGAGGAAGGAACGCAATCCTCCCCACCCAAGTTCAATTCCCACAAGTGACATGATAGATATTGACAATATTAACAGTGTACATATATTCCTCATATAGAATATACAATATTATACCTGTGAAAAAAATGTACAAATATAACTAAATAACATATATCAGAAATATTTTTACATGCATTTAATAGAAGTGCTTGGCATTTAGTAAGGTGCTTGGTAAGAAAGAATGCAATCCTCCTCATCCAAGTTCAATTCCCACAAATGACATAATAGATATTAACAATATTAACAATTGTGAAAAAATGTAACATACTGCAAAAGTGTTATGCTTTTTACATGTCATACCATACTGCATAAGCATTCTTACCTGCATTTAGTAATATAAATGAATATTCTTCACAATTACGTTCATTATTAATAAAGTTACCATTAAAATCTAACGAAAGCATGACAATAGATTATGTGCCCCAAGTGGTTTCCCTACATTAATGTAGGGCAAAATTTCTAGGAAGATCTATGAAATGAAGTATTACGTGCTAAAAGTTTCCCGGCATAAGTCTTCATCTTCCTAAAATTCTATCTATAACCAAAGAATAAGTAGAAGACTTGAGCCTATTGCAAACCTTTGGCCATCATATTGAGCGTATGGCAAACCTTAAAATCTAAGATAAAATTGGAAAAAACAATAGCACATTTAGTGACATGTTTCTTTTAAATTTAAGAGAATTTCTTTGGCTTTGTATTCCTGTAAATAACTATCGGATTTAAAATACACATCGAAGTTTATCTAATAACAAAAAAACAAAAATCAAAATTACATGATTGATAGGAATCAATCTGAGACTACGTAGAGGAAAATAACGCAACTTTATTTTGGAAACTCAACTGAAAGAAGAGGCAAGAAAACCCTACGGGAAGAAAACTGGGCTCTCATCTTTGAATTTATAAGCTTTCTGCAGACCAAAATTATTAGACTCGTTACTAGTCTTAGAATGTTGAGTACGAGAATCATCCTGAAAGTATCAAACTATAACTTGAGGAAGACGAACTCCTCGATGGCCGGAACGTCACCAATTTTCTTGAGTGCTGCCTTGCTCGGTTCCTCATCTACACCTATTGCCATGACAGCTTTCTTTCTTGGAGCAATCCTCCCAACACTCATAAAGTTCACATTGACATTCTCCTCGCCTAGAATATTACCAACTGTCCCAATCATGCCGGGTTGATCAGTTTGTCTGCAAAGAATGACACTTCCCTCGAGACTGACATCAACACTGAAGGCCCCGACCTTAGAAAGATGGGGAATTCCATCCTTAACCTTACCTTCCACCTTAATATATCCACTTTCTGAGATAGCACTAGCAAACTTGGATTCCACATCCGCAATTTGTACCTGGATTGATTCCAGTGGTTCTTGTGGAGAACCCTCAAACAGAACCCTTTCTTCGCTTATTCGCAAGCCCCTTTGCCTCGCTACAAAATCTGCATTGACCAGATTCACAAAAGCACTAGAGATAGGTTCGATGATTCCTTTGGTAATCATGGCACGAAGCACTCTTGTGTCCAAGTCATCACCAGCCCTTGCAGAGGAATAGGTCACCTTCACTGATTTCACACCTCTTCCTCCTGCTACTAACTGTACAGCAAGCCTCCCAAGCTTTTCTGCCAATGTGATAAAAGGAGCAAGCTCCGAAAGAACCTGATACAGAACAATAAGAAAAACAAGATAGATCAGTTTGTGAATATGCAAACAGATGTCAATATCACACTCCTCATGGCAAAAGCTAGAAAGTACTTTGTTGGTAAGAAGTATGGAGCACTCTGAAAGTTTCTGCAGGCAAAAGTTTTCAAAATGCATACATCTTTCTGCAACTTTTTCACAACCGTAAGTAACCTAATCAATAGCTTCCAGAGAACACAAGAAAATGGGTTATAACTTATAAGATATGAAAGCATAGTAAACCACAAACAAAGTACACATGAGAACCCTACCAAACTGTTCCAATTGAAGAGGGGGAACTGAAGAAAAATTGAAAGCAGCTCCTAGTACTAGCAAGCAATTACAGACGTTGAATGTAAAACATGTAACAAACACGGCCAAGAAGAATTTCATTAAAATAACCATCAAGTAATGAAACCATAAAGAAAAAGAGAACAGATATGAAAGGAGTTCATATAGTTTACCTCGGCAGGAACCATAGGTGCATTAACCGCTGTTGCTGCAAGCTCACCTTTCAGGGCTCCAACAACAGCCTCGGCAATTTCTACAGCTACGCCTTCCTGCAAAGTGAAAGCAGCTTATTTATTGCTCTTGCCCATTATAAAACCAAGATAACCATCCAATTGTGCCAATGAGAATTACAATCCATCCCTAACTTTATTACTGTATATGTATGCACAATTAATACCGATGCAGAAAGGAACAGGACACACAACCATAGTCGAATCTAATAGTATGATGGAAGACTAAAAGAAAGTAAACTGCAAATTCTGCACGCTGAATTCCAATAGCTTTGAGTCTTATTCTCCAAATGTGTGTACCTGTGCTTCCATTGTGCTTGCTCCAAGATGAGGTGTCACTGTCACCTTTTCATGGTTGACTAACTTGTTGTCTTTCTCAGGAGGCTCTACTGTGAATACATCCAATGCTGCCTGTTTGACAGTTGATACAACGAAAATTTTCAGTTTTGACCACACTCATAAACGCCATGCAGCTCCAGTCAACAGAAGATGATCCTTGTGACTAATTTGCTAAAATGTGTTTTTGGAAAGTAACTGTGCTTCAAGAGAAGGTCATATCTAACCAATTGGTCTACGAATATTTTGAGTCTCTTATGTACTTAACTAGAGTTGTGATGTCGTTAACATTTACCCATCAAATTACAGCATGTACTATGTAGTTAGATTGTTATCACAAATCCAACTACAACAGATACAATACCAATAGACAGCCATTACCAGTAGCATGATATATGCCTAGATGAATTCCATCATCCATTCCTTAGTAATGAAAGACAACACAGACATTTCAATTCTACATGTAAAACTCAGAATATGCCAAAACTTGCAAAATTTAACGTTATCAATATATTGGAGAACGTGAGATAAATCATAAGAATATATCTGTATCAAAGTTAGATTCAAGAACATACCTGGGCAACAATTCCAGCATCAAGTGCCTTCAGCAGTGCGTCCTCATCAATAACACCACCCCTTGCAACATTTACTATACGAGCTCCCTTCTTCATCTTGGCAAAAGCTTCATCGTTGAAAATCTTCTCTGTAGAAGGAGTCAACGGCATATGCAGTGAAAAAAAATCCGCAACAGTTATAGCCTCCTCAAATGATACCAAATCCACACCAATGGCGCGTGCCTTATCAGCAGGAGCATATGGGTCATGTGCAATAACATGCATTCCCAGCCCCTTAGCCCGCCTAGCAACTTCTGTTCCAACCTTTCCAAAACCCATAACTGCAAGTGTCTTTCCAACTAATGACACACCAACAAACTTGTTGCGTTGCCACTTGCCTGTAACAAGCACGATTACCAATGACTTTATTGAAAAAAAATCATAATTATGTTCCATTCACATAAATATAATGAAACTGAAGGTAAAAGCGAAATTAAAGAAATATAACGATACTCCAAAAAAATCACAGCCCATTATAGTAGCAGCCAACCCTGACGTTGCATTTTATTTTCCAAAAATTAATTTTCGGCCAGAGGATATGTTTTGACCTTTTGCAAAGTTTTGGCGTTCCACCGATAAATATATTTTTATGGCTGTTAGCTCACATGAAATTTTTAATAGTGGAGAACCCAGTAAAGAAAGGAATTAAAGATCTGAAACATTTCCGTGATGTATAAATGAAGAAAAAATTTAGATCATTTTATCTGTTTTTTTAGAATAGATAATCAGAGCCGTACCCTATCTTCATGAAGAGCCAGGAAGAAGTTTCTAATAGATGGAACAAATATCTTAGAAGTATTATAGTGGAACCCTTTTGATCGTAGTCTGGAATCTTTGATGAGACATGGTGGATATGTTTACATGTATTATGAAATGTTTAATAGTGGAGAACTCAGTAAAGAAAGGAATTAAAGAGTCTTAAAGATTTCCGTGATGTATAAATGAAAAAAAAAAAAAATTAGATCATTTTTTCCTTCAGTGTCGAGAGTGAGGGAGTTATGTGTATCTCATTAGGATAGATAATCATAGCCGTACCCTATCTTCATGAAGAGCCAGGAAGAAGTTTCTAATAGATGGAACAGATATCTTAGAAGTATTAAAGTGGAACTCTTTTGATCGTAGTCTGGAATCTTTGATGAGACATAGTGGATATGTTTACATGTATTATATTTGTGTTTTTATCCCTTTAGTACGCTTTTTCTTGGGTGACTTGGTAAAAAATTATCACTCACCTGCTTTATTGTATTTTTATCAGACACTTGATCAAAGATGACTACTCTCCATCAGTTTTGTACTCCTATATAAACCAATGCTAACAGAGCGTACAGTGCTGACAATCTAGTCTTATGCTTGCAAACTAGTCTTATGCTTGCAAACCCTCTCTCTTGTTTGCTTACTCGTATGTGTAGCCTTTGCATTGCTGTTACTGTGTTCATATCAATCTTATTCTCTACTATGTGGGATAAAGGATATGGATAGCTAGAAACAAAGCTATCTTTCACAATACATGCTTCAGATCTCATACGAAATTCAAGTAAAAAATCTTATATGTGAAAAAGGATGGTAAATTGTCAACATACAAGAATAAGCAATCTAACTTCAAAAAGAAACTACATAGCTAAACAAAAACGCAATTCAAAAGGGTGAAAACCACAGTTAAGGAACTTAAGTTGCATGGAACTGGATACAGATGTGATATTTTTTTTGAAGTATTAGGATTGGGATACAGGAAAACACTATATATATTAAAAAAAAAAAAAAAAAAAACATCAACCAGAAGATAGAAAACTCAAGCCTCCAAATATACTTCCCTCTAAATCATTCTTACATGACACAAATTCAGAAATGCGGACTGCAAGAACTTTGTAGCAAGGAAATATTAGTGGAAATCAGAACTGAGATTGACGAGATCCAGGTGAAAATCAACTCTACCGAGGACTTTGATGGAAGTCGAGTGGCTTAATGGTTCAGAATTTGACCAAACTGATAAGAAGTCGGAAGAAAGCAAGGAAGACTAAAGAAAGAGATCCCACTACCCTGCAGATCTGATGACAAGGCTGACACTGCTCAGAAGGAAATTATGTGATGCTATCGGCTTTTCCTACAAACTCTCCAGGCTACAAAGTTTAGGACATCCATTTAGAAATTTCTTAGTTATTCAAGGCAGTTCACTCAGATCTTCTAAAAAAAGTGCTCCTCAGAATATTTAGGGGCACACATGTAGAAACAAATATAGTTGAAATTCAAAGCCTTACATATAAGTTTTGAGGATTTGGGCTTTATATTGGCTATAGCTATAGCTGAGGAGCCTAGGGTGACTTTGTATATTTGTGTATATTTTAATGTATCTTTTTCAGAGATGCTCTGAAAAAAGATATTTATTGTGCACAGAGGGTGTATTCTACGGGACAGTATGAGAGATGCATAACAGATAATGAAGTTAACATGGCTTAGATTGGGCAAATTTTATAATGAAAAGTTTATCTAATACTTATATATATATATGATGTGAAAAAAATGAAATAACACTGATGAGAATCCATCTTAACTCAGGCTTTTTCTAGATTGGTCTTTTAATAATATAGATATTGGTAAATATCCTATATTTAAGTCATAAAGATGCTCTACAGCCAGGCGTGAAGGAGATCTCGATATGCATATATGCTTGTGCACTTGTGTGTAACACTAATAAAATAAAATGAAATAGAAAGCGCTAGGGTTTCTGTTTAAACCAAGAATGACTGTATCTTAATTTATTTTTACACCTTTCATGCTTGATAAATCTAGAGATAAGATAGATCTAGAGTGGTTAAAAAGCATCCGAGAGTTAGAAACATTGAGATTGGAAATCTGGAGTTAAGAGGTACCTATGCTAGTGTATACTCAATTATCAAACATCTTAACATACCTTTGATGCACATAAAGACCAATGGAAAACAGTCCAGGAAAAGGAATAATGAAACTATGGTCGTAAAAACACTGCGCTCTAAAATTTCTTTTAGGGTTTTACTCAGGTTTATAATCTTCTGAAAGTTATGGAAGAATTTAGTTGAGATTGGAAATCTGGAGTTAAGAGGTACCTATTCTAGTCTACTGTATAGTCAATTATCAAACATCTTAACATACTTTGCTGCACATAAAGACCAATGGAAAACAATCCAGGAAAAGGAATAATGAAACTATGATCGTAAAAACACTGCGCTCTAAAATTTCTTTTAGGGTTTTACTCAGGTTTATGATCTGCTGAAAGTTATGGAAGAATTTAGTTGAACTATGTTGACAAATACAACAAAAATCTAGGGAAAACTGATCTATTCATTCTTGAGTGACTGCCGCAGGGTTTTACTGACCGTTATTACATTAAAGGACTCTGGGTCAAAAGATTTATATTTGTCAATAAATTGCTCCGTTAACCAAAAATATCATACCATCTATCTGGATCTTCAAGAAATTACAATATTCGCAGGGTGTTTACAGAGGTTTTGCAAATATTCCGAGAATAGGGAAAGACATATTTGCCACAGTTATAGTCACGAAAAGAAACGTCTGGTAAAAAGGAAGGAAAGAGAATAGTTAAAAGAAAGAGGGGTTTTAGGATTCACATACCAGCCTTCATGGAAGCATCAGCCTGGGGCACATTCCGCGCCATGGATGCGATCAAGGCGATCCCGTGTTCAGCAGCCGCAACGGTATTGGCAGTGGGAGCATTGACGACCAAGCACCCAAACTCAGTGGCTGCCTGAAGATCCACATTGTCTATACCCACACCCGCTCTTCCGACAACCTTGAGCCTCCCGCGCGAGGATTCGAACACCTCACGGGTCACTTTTGTCCCGCTCCTCACGATGAGAGCATCGCAGAGCGAGATCTTTGTGCAGAGCTCCTCCTGCGATAAATTGTAGGAGCAGTCCACATTGGCCTCGCTTCGAAGCAGCTCCAGACCGCCTTCCCCTAACTTCTCGGCCACCAAAACCGTCGGCTTCGCCTGACCATCAGAAGAGACGGCCCGCGGGGACAGACTTTTGAAACGGGAAACATTTTTCGAAGGTATTGACAGTCTGTTTCGCAGGGTTTGCCCTAGGAACGCAGAGGAAAAGCGAGGAGGCAATTGCAGAGTTGATTTGGGAGCGTACGAGATGGGTTTGAATGGGGAGAGCGTTTGAATTCGGTGGGGATTTGTGCATCGGAGAGTCCCCAGGGTTCCCATTTCCATCGCCATGGCCATGGCCAAAATCTGTCCTGCAATCCACAGTGATTACACCTCTGTACAAGATCCGACCCCTTCAACGAAAGTGAAGACTGAATCTCTATATTCTTCGTTCGTCCCTTCTACGGTATATACTTTTATAGGCCGCCGTAGATCTCGTCTAACAACCCCTACCAACTCCACACGTTAGTGGGTCTGGACTCTCCACAGATTTGACTCGCAAGCGATCGAGTTTGCTTTCGATTAACGTGTTGGGAGTTGTGAATCTCAATTTTGCTTCCTTATATACATGCCTAGAAAATCTCACTTCACAACCCAGGGAAAATCAAACAGCAACTAAATGCGGTAGTCTAACGAGATTGTGGGGAAAATCAAACAGCAACTAAATGCGGTATTCTAACGAGATTGTTTTTAGCAGGGTAAGTTACCGAAATTCGGATTATATTTTGAGAAAATCTGACCAGTATTTTTGTAAATTTAAGTTATAATTATTAAATTTTAATATTTTAGGTAACCAGGTTTTTGATGATGCGGAATCTATTTCCATTTCCAGCAAAAAAAAAACATGATTCAAACACTGCCTTTACAAGATTTTTGAAATTTTTTAACCCGGATTCCAGCCACTTTTTAACCTAAGCAATTCCGTAAACCACTTCCAACTAAATCATTTTATAATTAGTTGTAATTATAAAGTAGTTAAAAAAATATTTTATCTAAGATATGGAAATGTTCATACTATTTATTGGATCGAGAGAAATGATTTATTCAATACCAAGATGTTATTAGGATTGCAGAAATTTCAATTAAAATTTGATTGTTTTTTGAAATAGTTTAATTTCACAAAAGTAGTTTTTATCTATTCATAATATTTAAACTTCAGATAAAAACTAAACTCTGTTCAAACCAACTAATATATATCTATAAATTATACTTTTAATTTTGTAGAAGACAAAGCGCATTTTTAACTATTAAACTCTTAATTTTCACAAAATTTGATCATAATTATATAATTAAAAAAAATTACAATTTTAAATTCTCAAATAAAAACCACCAAACACAAAGGTTAAAAACACAGAAAAAGAACTAAGTGTCTTAGAAGAGTTAATCTCAGGCCTCACAACTCAGCACAGCAGTGACATCTACCAGCCACAACCCTAAATGTTGATTAATCAACCAAGATTGAAAAGTGCAGGATATTTGTCAAAATAATACCAACCTTTTTCCACTTTGAGTGTACTTTACTGGATCAATTCAATCCAAGTCCAACACAAACTCTTACTTACTATGTGCTCAATCTCACACAGGAATTTGAGAAAATGGCTTTGGCTTACCATGTGCTCATACCCACAGAAATATGAATTTGGAAAACTGTCCTGCTTTTCCTTGTCAAAAGTTATTGAAAAGGTACCACCGCCCTGTCATAATGATGTCAAAATGAGTTTGTGGTGTGGTGCTGACGCAGCACTGTTGTTACAACAACTTTTATTCAAAACGGAGAGTCTGTGCATGTTGATGTGACGCTCGTTTCATGAGCACAGTGGGAGTAGTTGGCAACTCTACTTACAAATGCAGTAGTCTATAACGTGACTTTTTGAAAGCTTTTTTGGCGGATCTTTACGGCCAAAATCCGGCAGCAATTCATTGGAATCCCGACTTTTTGAAAGCTTTTTTGGCGGATCTTTACGGCCAAAATCCGGCAGCAATTCATTGGAATCCCATGTTTGATAGCTAGTTTCTGCACAATCAATGGTTCCCAGGGGTTTTTCAGGGCGCTGAATCCAAATATGCAGTTAAAAACCCATTTTAACTGCTAAAAATCAAGATTTAACCTCAATTCTTCCGCCGGATTCCGTCACCAGAATCTCCAAAAGATCGCATTATAGACAATTCCCTTACAAATTCAGTGATGGTGATGCTGGAAATATTTTATGAAGAAATGACTAATTAATATAATGCTAGAAATATTTTATGAAGAAATGACTAATGGGAAGATTTTATAATGTAATGATGGAAATATTTTAAGAAGAAATGACTAATTGGAAGATTTTATAATGCAATATAATTAGAAATATTTTATGAAGAAATGACTAATTGGAAGATTTTATAATGTAATGCTGGAAATATTCTAAGAAGAAATGACTAATTGGAAGATTTATAATGCAATATAATTACAAGTTAAATCTAAGTGTTTATTGAAAAGGTTAACTGATTAATGGTGATTATTAATTTCAAATAATAATATATTAATTAAAAATATCAAAAACATTACATAACCATTGTGAATGAGTTAGATATTTTTGGATAACAATTATGTATGAATTAAATATTTTTTTTATAGACATTTCTACTATATACTATTGTTAATGGGGAATTAGAGTTTTATTAATTTGAAATATTAATTAAATTTTTATTTTTTAGATTATATTAAAAATTAAGTAAAATTTTAAAAAATTGTTATGTTATATAGAGATTTATTAACTTTTCAACTTTTACAATATAAGTAAAATTAATTAATAATTTTAAAGAGATTGTGAATATTATTTTCGTGTCTTAATTGAATTGATTTTTAAGGCTTTATTCATCTATTACAATGATTTGAGTTTTGTAGATAATGCATTGTTATTTCAACTTTCTAACAACTCTTAATATTTTAAAATTGTCTCAAATGAGTTTGTTTTTGGCCCCATATAGGATTATTATTACACTAATTTGAACTTTGTTGTATTAGCATATCCTCCAAATGGGAGAAGGAGGACATTGAAAGGAAATAAATGGATGGGCTCATAACACAAGGTCGAAAGGAGCTTGTGCTATGCTTGATACTATGAGAATAATTTAGATTGGATCATTAAGCTTTGAGGGTGTTGATCTAGTCAAGGGAATTCTCCTCTATCTTCCCCCCAACTAATTCTTCTTCCCGATTACGTTGGAATATATTCGTGTTGTACTATGCCATTATGTTTCTCACTCCTTTATTTCCTTGTTGTAAATTTGTGGCTTCTTATGTGTTGTTATATGCACATAGTTGTTAGTTAAATTTGGCATGGAAATAGTAATTTATTGCCTTTTTTTGTCAATTCTAAGCATGCTAATCTAAAGCCGGTTACAAAATCAAATTAGCATGCATGTTAGGCAACAAAACATCACATCAACATTTCATCCAGGTTAGTATCCACACCAATTGTAAGCCTAAAATTCAACACACATTTAGCAATTAAAACCCCTTGTTTAAATTTTATTGGTCTCTATGTAAGAATGCTCTAAATTTTCATATTTAAGTCCCATTTAGTTTGAGTGCTGAACCTCGGCTCTTATAACACTTTGTAACACTCCCTCCCAACCTCTTGTCCCATCTCGGGTTGTGGTAAGTGTTATTGTTCACTTTAACCCAACCCCTAAGGTCTATTATGGAGATGCAATTACAAAAATCTCATTTTCTGAAGTATTCAAACATAAAAACAAATGCCACCATTTCATTCATCTCATTGAGATCTCTTCAACGCTATAAATTTACCTCAATCCAAATCCTGGATTGAAATTTATGCCCATCAAAATTTTAGCTAATCATATTAGGCCATGTCAGCATCGAGCTGCCACGTGGCATCCACGTGGTCCCTACATGGCCCACATGGCACTGCCATTTCAATAAAAGCGAGGGCCCCACCAATTCCTCCTACATAGAGTTTTGCAACACATCATGCTTATATTTTCCCCGCAGCTTATCCATCCTACCAACATTGTGTTACCGCTTGACACCCCCATATGGTTGGATCTCCAAATCCCTTTGCACTTGACATAAAATCTAGCGCAGGGTCCATTGTATACCACATGACATCCACGTGGTTTCCCTCATGGCACTACCACATCAATTTGAAGTGGGGTCCATCGAGTCCCCATGCCTAGGTGTTTTCCATTGTTTTCCCATTATATTCACCCCACAGGAATCCAGACCTTTTAGTGGCATGACAATCCTTAACACCTTGAACCCCTATATCTACAGATCTAAAACATCATGTCGAGGTACTATGGCATGTGACCCACCATGTACCACGTGGTACCCACATATTGGCCCTTGTGGCACTACCACGTCAACATAAATTGGATTCCACTGACCCTTACCCCCTCTGCAGATTTCGATACTCACTATTAAATCTAACCAGTGCCCATCCAAGCCTTTCACCTTCATGACACCCCTACATACCCTCAGATGGTGGGATCTCAAATCTAACTCCCACTTGAGTGTAATCCAACCAGATTCACATCTGGGCCCTTTCATATGTGTTGGTCTTAGACCTTGAACCACCGAATTCACTATTCATGCTAAGGAGGAAGGATAGTAAGCAAAATTTGAGAAATTCCTTAAGGCAAGGAGGCACTACCCAAATACCAAACTTCTTGAAGTTATTACTGAGGATAATCCTTGACCTCCATCCAATAACCTCAGTTTGTAACCCACTCACACAAGTTTGTAACTCACTCTTGAGAAGTTTAACATGCATTCATTAACATAGTGAATTCTTAGTAAATCGTTGGAGTTATGAGCCAAACAAAAACAATAAGAAAAATTACAAAAATTTAAGGTTTACAACAAATTTCACATGTTAAGAATCCCATCAACACAATCATGAGTAAGACAATGACCTTCCCAATTGCAATATTTAATATAATTGAGAACTTACAAGGTAACTAGTTAATTCTAGTTAAACATCAGGCCATCATCTATAAACATCTAAAATATCATGCAATTCATGAAGATGGCGGTAACCACACAGTTCAAGCATTCATTATCACCATATATACATAAGATAGATTGTCAACCATGAATATGGTAGTGATTTTAGATGTTTTTACGTGAGTAATGCAAGACCGCACACCAATCATTCACATATCAAAGACTATCATAATCGATAATCCAAATATGCATAAACTATTATACTTATCTAAATAAATTGAAATGGTTGGCAACTAAAGGAGGGACTTTTACTCCCCACCCAACCATAGCCAAAATACACTGCAATTGCTCTTACATCTAACCACCCCCGAGTTGGATCCAGAGTCTAAGGGGATTCTTGCACAAGGGAATTTCATTATAAGGCTTGGTCAAACGCTCATGATATGAAGTCCCCTATTTTGGAGGTTTAACAATTATCATTCATAGAAAGCACCACAATGACCCACTTACTCTCTAAGTTCAATCACAAGGCTTCACCCAAGGCCTAGATGGATTATGCTCATTCCTGGGAGATTGAATCCATTAACCTGGTGGTTTAATAATTGTCATATCATGGCAAGCACTGCAGGGGTCTACAATCACTTGTATAGGTGGTTTTATTTCTCTTCCAACAAGCATCACAGTGCTTTAGATTACCCTGTCAAGTGGTTCATCAACCAAACAACAAGCGCCAAGTGGTTTAAAAACTATTCAACAAGCACTAAGTGGTTCAATCGTCCACTGAGCCTCCTGCTAGCCATTTAGGCTTAAACTCATAGTCCAGTGGCCTCCACATAATCATATAGGGTATGACACCCCAAATATCTGAACATAAGCTTAGAGATAGTCCATTCCATTTCAGTCCCTCCAATTGTTCCTAGCTCTTTCTTCTCTGCAAGATGTTTTTCCTCTGTTTGATGTCTATTGTGTGTGCTCATTTGCATCTTCTATTTGCATTTGTGTGCTTTAGTCTCTCCCTTCTATTGTATTTTGTTCTCACATCTCTTGTCTTATGTTCTCTTGTGTTGTTTCTTACAAGCAACCATTAACCCCTCTCCTTTTTCCTCCCAAAACAACCACTCCTTGTCTCGATCCATGAGGAGGGAATAAGGATGGGCGTTATCCTCTACCCTTGTTGCCCACTCCAAAACTTCAATGTCTATCAATGAATATGCACTATGGTTAGGGTGATAGTTAATGGAATAAATGAGGTGGGTATGACCTACACACAACACACCATAAGTAATCCAAACGACCCAAGCAACCCCACCCCCCCTAAGAGCACTAGATATGTTTCCCTCCATTTAGCCAACCATCAATTTGTTTTCACATAAATTTACAAATTTCCCAGGAAATCACGTACAGATATTTATATTAACATGGTGAAATAGAAAGGGCTATTATAGATTATTCCTTGAAAACTCAATATTCACAAAGGGAACTTCCAAAGCTTTTAAGATATTCTCCCAATAAGTTATCTTGGGATGCCAATATTGTTACTCGCCCTTGTTAATATCTTTCTTCCATAATAAAATATATGTTTTTCAATCATTTCTTTATTTCTTCAATATTACAAGGTCTCTTTACTTGTATCTTTGATAGTTAAGGTTGTCGTATATGTCACTAGGGATATTCATTAGGAAATGAATGTCACACATTAATATGAGGTGACCACTTTTCATCCCATGTAGATGCAATTTGAAATTGGTGTGCCATCAACAAGATGCAATTTGAAATATTGGCATCCCTTAATACCATTTATGTTGTAGTTAAAACTCAACGTGTAGGGATCCATGGAGCTCTCAAAATCAAAGAATTTATTGACTAGATATGGGATGCATAAATTGTTGTCCTTAGATGTTCGATAAGTGTCCATTATCTCTAATTTAAAAAATTATGACATTATGTTTTATTTGAATTGATAGCCTCCCATAAATTCCATCTATGATTTCATATGTGTGTCCCATCAAGAGTAAACCAACTTCAAAAAATTATGTCAAACACCCTCCTTATTGTTAAAAGGGATGGAAATACTAACACATATAAATGTTTGTTATCACCCACACAAATGTGCATTTGCAACAATAATAATTGTGACAATTTTCTATTTGACCTACTTGTATTATCAACACCTACATTAAGAGTGTGCATATCACAAATCTCAAGTAAGTGTTAGGATGCTTCTTTAAATTCAATTTATCAACATAATACACACTATGACAAGTTGTAATATATTTATTATGGGTTATTTGAATTGCTCAACCATTGTACTTTGGTTAGAACAATGGTGGCCCTTTGTACACCTTGAAATAAGTTGTTCTTTGTGATCACAACTCCTAGAAATTGATTTCTCATTATTTTGTTGAAATGGGATTGTTATACTAGAGGAAAACCTATCATGATGATGTCCTTATGAACCTTTTGGAGAAACAAACCCTGGGTCACATTTGAAAGAAATAAATTGAAAGGTTCCATTGTTCTATCTTAACATATCAAGCATATTAGACACGGAACTTTAATTGAAATTTGGTCCATGATCTTAGTAATACTAGCCATTACTATATTATTATTATTATTATCCAATTTTAAAGTCACGACCAAGCCAGACACCTAATTGGTGTATGAGACCTCCTATTACCTTAAAGTCACCATTTTTAAAGGTTACCTTATAGTGCCGAAATCTCTTCTTTTTATTCCATAAGTTTATACCATTTTGATCGAGATCTAATGTTGTGAGATATTTTTGGAATTGCACTATGTAATATGGTTGATTTGTCCAATGTTTTGAATGGTGACTCCATCCATCATCAGGGACCAGAGAGAGCCTTGTAAGCAAACGAGTGTTGGAGAGCCTTTTATAGGAAAAATTATTGAATTATGTGTAATTTGGCATAATGGTCAATTTTAAATTGAATAAATAATATATTTGACCAACAAGACAAAAATGATTAGAATGGGATATGTTACCAAGTTTAAGAGGTTAATGAAACCATAAAAATAATAAAATACAATAAGAATAATAATTTTAATTAATAAAATATGAATTAGATTGTTGATTATTATTTTTTTTTAAAAGAGCTAAACCTTAAATTAGTTTAGAAATTAAACTTATGAGATTAAGAATTAGTTGAGAAAATAATTTGGCATAACAGTAACTGTTAAATTGAACAAATCATATATTTGACCAACTATACTTTATTGATAAAATAATATTTGACCACCAAAAAAATGATTAGAATTGGGATATGTTACCAAAATTAAACGGTTAATGAAACCATAAAAATAATAAAATACAATAACAATAAGAATTGGATAAAAATCGACCGGGCTGAAGTCGACCTGTGGAGAGATGGCTAAGGTTTTTGAACCCTTCTGCGCCATCGTCACACTGCAAATCAGCGAAGGGGCTGTGATAGCAGGTAGCCCCTGCAGGAAATCGTTTGCTGGATTAGCCAAATCGGAAACTCTGTCAAGAATTTGCTCCCGTAATGAACCAGATCACAAACCTCCCACGGTTGATCGATCCCCTGCGGTAGATCGAACTTTGCTCAGGTTATGGGCATGCATTTCTTACCTGTATCGGGGTTTTTATCACTGTGTACCCCTTGGATTCATTGCAACAGGATATGATATGGACGATACACCCCAGCATCGACCAGATCAGCCAAAAAATAGCAACTTCTACCTTGGTTTTGATCTTCTCACCATGCTTAAAGACAAGGAAGAAGCGTTCTGGTCGGAAATGGCTGTATGAACAAGGGTAGAACAAAATGTCGCGTACCTGCTTCCCACCGAGATAACGAGGGTCTGCGTCATTGGTCGGAAGGCGAGGAATGTTGTCATGGTAGATCCAGAGAGAGCCACTGTGCCCTTGGTCGGGCTGTTAAATGGTTCCTTCGGTAATTTGGTAAGGTATTCAGCGCTTGACAAGCCAGAGCCAGAGCACACAGACCTGATTCCTGAGATCTTTACGGCAGATGGACAACAAAAGGGGCATCTGCGCGATACTCGGTCAGGATCAAGCAGATCATATGTTACTATTGTTGAATTTGTTAGATTTGTCGAATTATTCACTGGACCTACTACGACAATCCCTGGAACACTGCTGATAGGAGGCGGCCAACACTTTTACACAGTGGGAAGACATATAAACCCTAGATCCGCCATCAATCCGCCAGATCTGGCTCACAATCCAGTAAATCGGGGCCTGGATAAGATTGATCCGTCAAACATGAATACATATCTGATGCATATCTTTATTAGATCGATAGAAGGCAGACACTGCTGTGTACAGATCACGAAAGGGATGAGCGTTCAAGAGTTAAAAAAGGAGATCCAGAACAAACTGTGAACTCCGGTAACATACCAAAACCTGATATTTTCAGGACTCTACTTGCAGGATCAACGCACACTCCAGCACTAAGGAATCATTAAAGATTCAACCATCATCCTCAACCTGAGACTGCGAGGCGGGTGCAAGGGGGCCAGCTCAAAATCTACAGGCTCTTTCCGCGATGCAGTCAAAGGAAAGGAACCACTACAACATAGTCCAGCACCCACTATAGAGCTACCAGGACCTTACATTGTGGAACAAAAGCCGGAATCACCTATGCTTATAGTTTCTCTGCCAGAGGTAACGGATCTATACATAGATTTTACCCACAAAGTTTTTATATGTAGATTTAATGGTTTTTGGCCAAAATCGAATGCACTGCATCAATGGATTTTCACATCATGGTCAACTAACTGTGAAATATATCTATGCACTAAGGGTTTTTTCATAGATAGATTTAGCACAGAACTGGAACGAGACAACATCATTAATCAGGGGCCCTGGTTTTGGGGCAATGTTGGTCTCTTTATCACCCCCTGGTTCCCGAAATTTGATGCCAATACCATGATCGTTTCAATAATGCCAGTTTGGGTAAGGCTACATAACCTCCCATTGCATTTTTGGCACCAAAAAGTTTTAACAGACATTGGGAACTCCTTAGGAAAGTACCTTAAAACAGATGAAGACAGAGCTATTCGGGGAATCTTCACATATGCCAGAATATGTGTAGAGGTGGACTTGAGTCAAGGACTACCAGACGACATCACATTGAATTTCAATAATTCATTGTGGACACAATCGCTTGACTATGAGAACACAGCATTCAGATGTCATGGATGCTTGCAGATTGGGCACCTACAATATGTCTGTCCATTGGCTAGTAAGGTGCCAAAAGGAAATAAGAAACAACAGAAAAAACCCAAAGGTTGGCAGCATACCGAACCGCTGTAGGAGGAGGAACTGAAGACAGAACCCACAGACATGCAAATGAGACAGGAAAACATACAGAAAGAAAGCACCTGGGAACCTGATTTGGGGCCAAATAACTTGATAAAACAACAAGAATTACAGCTGGAAATAAGCGGCATCAAACGAGCACATAGCTCCGAAGGCTCGAAATCTGACAAAGAACAACCAATGAAGACAGAGGAAAACCAACTTGCTATAATTGTTCCCACTCCCAACACTGGAGGTTGGTGAAAAGTGGAGAAGACAAAGGGCAGGAAAGTATAGACCTGCTGGCATAATATTTCTTTACTTATTTTTGTATTCTTATGCGTCCTGATTTTCAGGAACAACTCATTTGCATATGCGATAAGCATCTACAAAATGTAATTTTCTTCATATGAATAAAATTACGACTTTTTTCCTATGTGAAAAAAAAAATATGAATTTTAATAAAAATATGAATTATATTGTTGATTTTTGAAAAAGGAGATTAAGAATTAGTTGAGAAAGTAATTATTTTAAATTTAATAATAACAAACTAATGAGATAATAAAATTTAATTAATTAAAGGCATTAGATTTTTGAAAAGGAATTCGATCTTAAATTAGTTTAGAGATTAAACTTATTAGTTTAAGAATTATAAAATTAATAATAGCAACCATAGATTCTATATTTTATCATAAAGTTAAATTTGATAAATGGCAAATTTAGTTGAATTGGATCAAAATATAAGAGAATTGGGGATTATTAAGATGAAGGGGATTTAATAAGTCAACATGCATTTATAGATCAAGGTCAAAATAACATAATAAAGAGGCTAAGATTTAAAGCAAATTGTAAAAAATAATTTAATATTAAAGGATTATGAGGATTAACAAAGAACTTAGATGTCGAAGAATGTCTATATTATTGTTAATAGTTAATAAATAGGAATTATATACTATGGCCAAAAAATTAAAGAAGGGAAAGGAAATTAAGGGAAAAAAATGAATTTTTTTTTTTTAAAAGAGAGGCAATTGGGGGGATGAGACGGTAATCAGGGGCGAGTCAAGGGTCATTGTGTGAGATGGTGGATGATGGGCTTCTAGGATTGACTGAGCCTATAACCATCCTCTCTATTAAAGTTATTAGGGTTTTTCTCGATTTTGAGGATTCTCAAATAATGCGAGAGTTGTAGAATGATGTAGAGGCTATGATTTTAGAATGATTGAAGCAAATTAAGTGCTTGAACTTATAAGAGTGTTTTGCTATGGCAGAATTAGACATCCAATTATGGTTGGTGTCAGCTATGTGCTCCTTGAGGCGGGCTTTGGAAGGACGACCAATTTGACCAATGTAAGATTTCCCACAAGAACAAGGAATTTTATAAACCCTTGATCCTTGTATGGGATCTGATAAGTCTTTGGATAACTGAAATAATTTCTTAAGGGTTTTGTGGGGTTTAAATACAATTTTTATGCTCTTCTTAGCCAAAATCTTAGCAATAAGGTCAGTGGTCCCTTTAATGTAAGGGAGGGTGACTTGGCCACAAGTGGGAGAGGGGTCCGACTTTTTGGGCTTAGGGTGGACAATGAACTAGAGAGCTTTAGAGATCTGAGAAGAGGAATAGTCATTGGCTTTGAAAGCCTTGACTAAATGAGATTTTTCTGTTGAAAGAAACTAGGGGGCAGAGATTTTTAAAGCTTCAGAGATGAGGGTTTTGAAAACACTGGACTTTGTGGTAGAATTTTGTGTCGTGCTAAACCTCTTATCCATGTCCTTGTCCTCAAGGCGGATAAATGTAATGCTACGATTATCATGAACACTGATGATTATGATTCCGAGATGACTTAGCTCTTGTCTTCTTATTCTTATAAAATCCTTCCCAAGAATCCCCTGAATGACATTTCCCATCTAGTCACCAAGGTCATAAAGTCCTCTTCTATTATTGTGTCCATTCAGCACGAGCTCATTCCCCATTTCCCAAAACTCCTAAAATTTATGGTCAACTGAAAATCCATAAGCAGAATATTCCCCTTCATCCCATTGTTAGCGCCATTGGAGTTCCCACCCACACACTAAGCCGTTATCTAGCCACCAACCTGCACGATTTATGGGCTCCACTTCCTCTTACATCAAGGATTCTATTGATTTCATAGAGAAGCCTAAACCCATACTAATTGATGAGAATGACTTGTTGGTCAGTTTTGACGTTGTCTCCCTATTCACCAAGATCCCTATCCTCGAAGCTCTGCATTTGATATCCTAGTAAATTGGCACCGACACCCTAAACTTGAACCAGTTGTGCCTCATCTCCACCTTCTTCTCTTTTAAAGGAACCATATATGAGCAAACTGAAGGTACAACAATGGGCTCTCCCCTATCTGCAGTAGTGGTTGACATCTTTATGGAACACTTTAAAACTAGAGCTCTCAATACATGGCATCTCAAACCCAAATGTTGGTTCTGGTTTGTCGATGATACCTTTGTCATTTGGCAACACGAACACCTTGCACTTGATACCTTTCATTCCCACCTGAATAGCATTTCCCCTCATATGCAGTTCACTATGGAAATTTAATCCAACCAATTAGATGTCCTTGTTACCCGTCTTCCCAATGGCTCCCTCTCTCATCAAGTATATAGGAAAAAGTCTCATACTGACCATTATCTCCACACCCTTTCTCATCTCCACCCATCCCAAAAGTCAGGTGTTCTCAAAACCCTCTTCTTCAGAGCTTTAAAAATCTCTACCCCCCAATTTCTTCCAGCAAAAGAATCCCATCTAGTCAAGGCTTTTAAAGCCAATGGATATTCATATCATATCTCTAAAGCTCTCAAGTCGGTTGCCCACCCTAAGCCCAAAAAGTCGAACCCCTCTCTTGCTTGTGGCCAAGTCACCCTCCCTTACATTAAAGGGACCATTGATCTTATTGCTAAGATTTTGGCTAAGAAGAGCATAAAAACCATATTTAAACTCCAAAAAACCCTCTAGCAATTATTCTGATCAGCCAAAGACTTATCATATCCCATGCAAGGATCATGGGTTTATAAACAAGAAATCTTACATTGGTCAAAAGGGTTGTCCTTTCAAAGCCCGCCTCAAGGAGCACATAGCTGACACCAACCATAACCGATTGTTTAAGTTTTCCATAACAAAACACTCTTATAAATCCAAGCACTTAATTTTCTTCAATCAATCTAAAATCATAACCTCTATACCATTTTACAACTCTCGCATTATTTGAGAAGCCCTCGAAATCGAGAAAAACCCTAATAACTTTAATAGGGAGGATGGTTATAGGCTCAGTCAATCTTGGAAGCCTATTATCCACCATCTCACCCAAAGACCTTTGGCCCGCCCCTAATTACCATCTCATCCTCCCAAGCGCCTCTCTTTTAAAAAAAAATCAATTTTTTTTCTTGGTTTCCTTTCCTTTCTTTATTTTTTTGGTCATCATATAGAATTCCTATTTATTAACTATTAACAATAATATAGACATTCTTCGACATCTAAGTTTTTTTCAAATCCTCGTAATCTTTTAATATTAAAATCTTTTTTACAATTTGCTTTAAATATCAGCCTTTTTATTATGCTATTTTGACCTTCAACTATACATGCCTACTGACTTATTAAATCCCCTTCATCTTAATAATCTCCAATTCTCTTATATGTTGATCCAATTCAACTAAATTTGCCATTTATCAAACTTAACTTTATAATAAAATATAGAATTTATGGTACTTATTATTAATTTTATAATTCTTAAAATAATAAGTTTAATTTCTAAACTAATTTAAGATCAAATTCCTTTTTCAAAAATCTAATGTCTTTAATTAATTAAATTTTATTATATTTTATTATTTCATTAGTTTGTTATTATTAATTTTAAAATAGTTACTCTCTCAACTAATTCTTAATCTCATAAGGTTAATTTCTAAACTAATTTAAGATTCAACTCTCTTTTTTCAAAAAATCATAAATCTAATTCATATTTTATTAACTAAAATTTTTATTCTTATTGTATTTTATTATTTGTATGGTTTCATTAACCGCTTAATTTTAGTAACATATCCCATTCTAATCATTTTGTTGGTGATCAAATATTATTTTATCAATAAAGTATAGCTAAAGTATAGCTGATCAAATATATTATTTATTCAATTTAAAAATATTATTTATTCAATTTAAAATTGAACACTATGTCAAATTACTTTCTCAACGAATTCTTAATCTCATAAGGTTAACTTCTAAACTAATTTAAGATTCAACTCTTTTTTCAAAAAATAAAAATCAACAATCTAATTCATATTTTATTAATTAAAATTCTTATTGTTATTGTATTTTTATGGTTGCATTAACATTTTAAATTTGATAACATATCTCATTCTAATCATTTTTTTGTTGGTCAAATATTATTTTATCATTGGTCAAATATATTATTTATTCAATTTAAAATTGTTCGTTATGCCAAATTACACATAATTCAATAATTGTTCCTATAAAAGGCTTTCCAGCACTTGTTTACTTACAAGGCTTTCTCTAGTCCCTGACGATGGATGGAGTCACCATCCGAAACGTTGGACAGATCAACCATATTACACAGTGCAATTCCAGAAATATCCGACAATATGATTAATTGTGGAAGTCTCCAATCAACAAGATCTAATGTGTCAAGCTTGATTGTAAATATAATTCTTTTATTTTTTTCTCCTCATTCGACAATAGAAACACTTAATGCCAAAGAATTATCATTCATCACAATTTCCTTCTTAATACCCTCAATCATCGATCCCATCAATTTTTAAGAAATAAAATAATTTTTACAACATTGTGTGGTGTGCATGCCTACAATCAAAATTTTCTTCAAATGTTTGAAAAAGTTTATACTTGGCTTGCTTTTAGAAGATGCATTTGCCCTTTGATCTTTGAACTAATTGTATGGCCTTGCTGTCACAATTTGTACATCAACATAATATATAATATCCATATGTGGATGCTCAACTACAAAGCAATTGCTTCTATACGTACCATAATTTGACCTCAATTTCCATTACATTTTTTAATATCACCTCTAAGGTGGCACCACTCAGGCCTAAGTGGCATGTATACCATCTTCAGAGATAACCTTCTAACATGAAACATTCTCACATTGGATGAAGACATTCTCATTTAAAACTTTGAAAACATTACAATCAAACAATTCAAAGTGTACTACATCTTCTTTTAGGACAATTTAAATCGGTGCCTTAGAAATATAATTCAACTTTGGAGAACATTGATGAACCAAATTCATTTTTACTCTCAAGAAATTAATGTTGTGATTTTGGTTTATTTGTGTTATTGAACCTTCAAACTTGTTAAGACCTTCAACCATTTGGATGGAACATATTTTGAAATCCATTGACAAGGTACTAAAATTTCAATCTCCAACTTTAATGAGCAAATACAACAATAATAGTTCATTCACTGGCACACCAAATGAGAGAGGTCCCAAACTCTTCCCTATAATAACATTGTACTCATTCACATTTGAGACAAGATTTGTGACTATGTAAATTTTTTATTTTGAACATATATGTAATAGCCCGTGTTTCTCGAGAATGAATGCCAACCTAGATTCTTATGGAATATTTTTAATTCCATTATTAGAATCAATACATTTATCTACTTCCCATTATTAGATCCATATCTCATCAAATTGTTTATTTGATCATTCTCATCTTGTTGTAGGAATCCCTCAACGTGGTTAACTACTTATGATGCATTCCAATCAATAAAGGCACCCTTTGTTTTTGACAATGTGTTTTCACCTCTTGATGCATGTGACAATGCCCCATATCTTCATTTAAAATTTTAATAACATTCACAAAAACACATTTATGTTTAATGTGGTTGTTATGCAACTACTTTCTACTTGGGTAGGCTATTATGTTAGTGGCTTTTAAACCATCCAATAGCAAGTTTTCATAGTGTTAAGACCTTGGCATCCCAAATGATATTAGTGCTAATCCACAAAATAAATGACACATATGGAGGTTAGTATGCTTTTCATAGTCAACGTTATAAATTTTAGAAATCATTAGTCTTCATTCACATCACCTTGAAATAATATTTGCTAGTATATCACTTTCAAGAAGAGATATCTTTATTTTGTTATTAATAACAACATATTACAAATGTGCTTGATATTCCATTACAACACCTTTCATAATTGTTATCTATGTTCCTTTGACGCTGACCAGGTGATAAAATTTTAGCTCAAAAATGAAAGTTCCCTTAAAGTCTTGAAACTAGCATCAAGTCAAAGTGCTCATCGTTCTGAATCCAATGACATTCATTTCACCTCAATCTGACATTGTATGCTCAAGTTATCGCATTATGATCGTTTGGCCCAACAGTTAAAAAATGAGCAGGCTACTGACTGGGCAGCTAACTGGGCTTTCATAGAGCTGACATCATCTAGGGTGACTATGGACCAATCGGGTGTTGACAAATGGAATCTCTTGGTTCATCAGTTTGGGATCGAATTTGATTTTTTTTGTGTGGCCCAATCATGGGTTACCACGTGGCCCAATCATAGGTTGTCACGTGGCACCTCCAGATCGCACTAAATTTTTGGTATGGTTGACTAGAGACTTGGGCGGGATCAAACCTCCAACCTCAACTCCAACGGTGCAACGCTCTACCAACTCCGCTGCATGATGGTTCTTAACCATTATGGGCGTAAAGGTCTTTTAAGGTTTACATGGTGCATATACTGGAGGAGGGGCTAGGTTGTCAGCCGTGGTGAAAATTCCATGTAATAAAAGTTAATAAAGAAAAAATAAGACTACGGTTAAGGGACACGTACTCTGAGCTAAATGTTGGACAAAGATATCCTAGTGGGCATCACTAGATGTGTTTATGGCTAAAGGAAATTGGTAAAGGCATTAAAAGGCAAAAATGCATTTTTGGCACATTTATTTATGAAAATAAAGGAAAATAGGAGAAAAGTAAGTTGAAAGGTCACATGTTGCATGTGATGAGGAAACTGAAGGAAAATAATGGAAAATGAAGAAAATAGAGGCCTCATTAATAAAAAGGCTTCTGAGGATCAGTTGGTAACCTTTTGTCAATTCAAGTTTTGAAGCTCTCTCATTATTCTCTCTCTCACTCTTGGTCACTTCGATTTTTCTTGGAGCACTCTAGCTTTGGATCAAGGAAGGAAAAGCAAGCAAAGGGAAAGGTAGGAAAGCAAGGATCAAGGAAGGAAGAATAGGATCAATCATCTTTAGTAGGAATACTTTCAGATAACATATTGCATGTGTGATTTCCTAGCTGGTTTTGACATGCATGTCTTTGCATATTGGTGTATGGTTCTCTTGTTGTCAGTAGCATGGTTTTTCCAGGTTATGACAATGGTTTTCAGTGTAGCTTTGCCTTTTATGGATGCCATGGTGTGTTGAGATGTTTATCTTAGTTTTGAGCTTTGGATTTTCCAGATGGATTTCAAAATCCGGGGCAAAGGTGGTCTCAACGTTCATTCCCAAAGGCCTAGGAATCCCTTGACCAATTTTGTAGGGATACACGGTAAAGCCTAAGGGAGGAGTCTCAGTTTAGGGCCTAGTGATTTGGGATTGGATTGCAATAAAGCCTGAGAGACAAGGAGACATAAAATTCCTTAAGGGTAATGATGGATTCCGGATGGTATTCCAAGTTCGGTTCGGTTTTGTGATCGGAGCAATGGTTTTGGTGTGATCATGATTTGGTGACAGTGGATGTGGTTTAACCTCTAGATTCCCTTGGTTGTTTTTGGATTGGTTTATCCATGAGATCCCACATTCATGCTTGGAAAATGGCATGAGGGTGACTGGATGAAAGAAAGATTTGGTTCAACCATGTGTATGATTGGGTGGTATGTGGAAGTCTCGAACCTAGTCAGATTTTCTTATAATTAATGAAAGCTAAGTTCTCTTGCTTTTGTACTTGTTTATATGTGGATTTAATGGTTATTATGTCTATGTTATTTCATGGTTTTATGTTAGTTATAACCATGGTTAATTGACTGGTTCATGTCATGGTTATTTCATGTATTTACTTGTAATTGTTGAAATGATGGACGCAAGACCTAATTTATGTCATAAGAGTTCAAGGGAGAAGGTGGTGATCCTTCTTGTCATGTTTCAAAAGAGTTTTCAGTCATTCATGCTCTGTCTTGTATCCTATACCTGTAGATTTCATTGATGCTAAGTGTTTGACAGAATCTCAGTCCTGATTGGGAATGGTTAGGCCTAGTCCTGAGGTTGATATTTGGTTTATTATTCTTGTCATCATGTCTTTGATGGATTCTGGAAGTTACAACAAGTTCTGGGTATTAGCCGGAAGTCTGGGCTAGAAAAGTGCTTAAATTTTGCAAATGCTGGCATAGGTATGTTGGGAAAAGTCCCTAAACGCAGACATGTAGGCCTGTGAGAGCCTTCAAAGTTCCCTAGACGCTGGCATGGCCATAACATGAGAGTGTCCAAAGGTCTAAAAGGTCGGTGGGACCTAGGAAGCAAGATGTCTGAGTAGTTGGGATGTCTCCTGGAGGTGTTGTTGCTTATGTGAAGGTATGGTTGATGTGTTTATGTCGATTCCATTTCCTTAAGGTCACCAAGGAGGTTGAATAATATCATAGTAGTCTCTCGTCACATGTTTACCCACATTAGATGGTTACTTGGGTAGATGTGGGAGGAGGGTGTTTACACTCGACCCCTAGTCACCGCACCACCATACGTCCTTAGTGCAAAAGTATGTGGCTAGGGGACTAGCCTCGGCCCCTGGTCACAAGACCCTCACACAACCGTTGCATAAGGTGGAAAGGCACCAGCGGAAAGGGGGCTTGGCGTAAGCTCTAGGTCTTGGCGATATAAACCCGCACAGAATTATGTCAAGGGCTCAACAAAGGGCGCTTACGAAGGAGGCTAGCTCTTGGTTTTTGTTACAACCATGTGACCTCGGCACAACAGTTAAGGGGCTCTGATGGATAGGGCGGGTCTTTGGCCTGACCCTCGGCCCTGTGGAGCACTAGATGACCATGACTGACAGTTAAGGTGCTAAACCGACAAGGGTGGGCGTTAAGGCCCAGCCCGCAACCACATGGCCCATGTGGCTTGATTTTCCACGCATAGGGGTTATTGGGAAATTTCATTGTCCAACAAATTTCATTGTCAGAGGGCAAAATTGTCGCCTTTACAGTGGAAAACATGACGAATTTGTAGGACAGTTAGACTGTTATTCTAATTTGTAAGATGGGTAACAAAAAAAACTACATGGAGAACTTGTAGAGCCATATATTTGTGAGTTTTTGTCCTTTTGGAGCTCAAGAAGAGCCTACGTAGGGGTTTTTGGACATTTTGGATCCAATGGTGACCTCTATTTGTTTATTTGAGCATATCTAAAGGAATTTTTTATATTCAAGTTCACGGGTTTATGGATCAACTAATGTTTTGGAGCAGTTCTTGAAGGTGTTTGAGCATGGAGAAGGCCTTATAGGGGTTTTCTTACCTTCAGAAGTTTACTATAACAACTTTTACTTGTAGCATTCATCTATTCTATACTTTTCTCATTATGTCTTGTTGAGGAAAGTTTTATATTTGACCTTCAATGTGGAATTGAAGTGCTTATATGCTCATTTTCAAATGGAGTACAAGATCTTTGTAGAAGACACCTTGTGTTGCTGATGTTTTCATGATTGATTGTTGGTTGTCATGATGTTTATGTGAGATTTCTTTGTAGGAGAACATTTCCTTGAAGGGGAATAGGCACATGTTTTATCAACAAACTTTTATGTACTCCTTTTCCACATAATATATGGAGCGGTCTAGCTATGTTGGCAGGCCTATAGATGTAGCCCAGGAGGGGTGAACTCTATCAACAAATCATTTTTTCTACTCTTCATGAATGCATATATGAGTTATGTGATGTTGTGTTGCTTATGCTTAAGTTTACGTGTGAAAGCTAACTCATAGCTTGAAGAGATCTTTTGGAAAACCTGTTTTGTGTTAAGACCTATTTTTCCTTGCAATGCGTCGGAGAACGATCCCTATTTTTAGGAAGAGGAAATTGTCCTTGTCCTCCATACCAGATCAGAGGCTAGGCCATATAGGGAAACTTCCATTCTGGCTCATTACCAAGCAAAGGATTGAGAAAACTAGGAAGTTTAAACCTCAAATCCAAAGGAAGAATCCATAACTCATAAACTAGGGTTTTGGGGTAAGAAGGTCATAAAATATCGAGCTTACAATCCTTTATCATTGCTCCAACACGAGGTTTCCAATGTAGCAATTGCATTTTCTCAAAAATTAGTACTCATTTTATAGTCTTATAAAATGGTTGAAGTAGTTAGCAACTGACTTTACAGAGGGTATAGGTGTACGTATCCCATAAACCCCACTCATCAAAGTGTGATTTTCATAGATTTATTATTTTTTGCATATTTTTCAAGGTACAAACATCTTTCTCATCGATACAACATGCGTACATGCACCTTCCTTCTTGGGAAAACGCGTGTAATGGACAAAAAATGTTTTTTTAATATTTATTGAGATGAGGAATGACTACAAGTGATCATTATAAAGGCCATATGGGCAATCAAGACATAATGGCTCCAAATAATTATATAATGATAGGAAAACCTAAGATGATTCCCCACATTTTTGGATTGCATCCTTAGCAAAATTCTCATTATTAGTCTTATTTTTCATCTATTGACTCTACATTAACCTAGTTTACATTGCAAACATCATTATCAATAATATAAGATTAACCTTCAATGTATAATACCTATACCTTAGTATGTTGTGGCATACACTCTTATTAGTATATATTTTCCTTCAAGAGGTCCACTTTGACCCCAACTTTCCTATAACACGAGGGTGAACACTTTTTAATATGTTCACATTAAACAATTGAGGAGAACTTTTGTTCGATTGACTTCTCTTCATTTAATAAGTTTTCATATTGAGAAAGTGTGTGTTTGTATTTTGTATGTTGTAAGGTGGTGCCAAGTCAAGGGCACCCTCTTCAGTGGGATAATCATTCTAGACATATACATGGACATAACCATTTCATTTTCCAAATTGTCATAGATATTGCCCTCAACCTTAATGCCAACATTGAGGTTGAGATTGAACCCTATAAACTTTGAAAAGCACTCAACACTCTCGTTGTAGTGGGACATAAGACTAACCTAACAACTAGGCATTGGTAATCCAACCTTCAAAGTGGTCATTTTTGCAACCATATTCCCTTTAAGTGAGAAAAAATATCTTTGACCTAAAGTTAATTAGATAGAGTTCAAATTCCCTCGCAACTTACATAATGTTAAGAGGGCTTGTGACACCTTTGGATCAGAGAAGACCATGGAAAAAATAAGGAATTGTAAGAAACCATGGTCTATGAGACCTCATAGCTTCACACAACTCAATTCCAATGCTACCAACAACATTTGATGATGAGATCAATAGTTTAACAATGGGCTCTTACTCCAGTGACAATTCTACAATATCCCTTCTCTAATTTGTAAACTATCATGGATGTTCCATTGGACAATTCACCACAATAGATCTATGCAATAAACCAAAATCTAGTCTGAGAAGGGTTAGTTCATTTTAGATTCGAGATTTGTTATTATTGTTTTGATGTTTATGCATGCAATATACAATATGCAAAACATAAAGAACATGTAAATACAATCACTCACAACCCACTATGAACACCAATATATGCTCTTGGAAACCATTATGGGAGAAAACCCACCTAAAAGGGTGAGGCCACTCCGCTTTCTTTTGTCTAGAATGGAAATGGTGTGATTGCAAAGGAGAAGACACTCTCTATGGAGTTGCGTGAGACTAGTGGCTCATGGGTTGCTACAAACTCATAAAACCCCTCTGTAATGCTCTCTCTCCATCCACACTCAACTACTCTACGCTACTATTGAATAAAATGCAAGCCAATAGAATGAAATTCCCTTTCCTCCTAGTGTCCTAGTTATAACACAACCCGATAGCTAACTACAGGTTATTTTTTACCCATTCAACCCTCAATATGAGTTACAAACTCCACCCTTCTAGATTTTTCTTCATATTCTCCACATGACTGACCCCTTTCAATGAGTAATGGGAGTTGATGTGGCATCCTCTCAAGTTATGGTGGTCAATCATGATAGGTCAACTTTTAGGAGGCTTAACTTTTGCATTCAAACTTTGATTGACATGATTCTTGCACCATTGGAAAATTCTTCAAGTGCAGAACAATGTCACTAGGTCCACCCTTAGGCGAGAAAGTTTTACTCCCAAAAAATGTCATCTAAGGCCTTCAATTGGCCTCTAGAAGGTTTTAGACCTTAATTCTCTGAAGTCGTAGAGAAGATATAGATAGGAAAATGAAGACACAATGAGAAGAGAAAATCCACTCAACACTCCATAATGAAGGGCAGACAACCATGAGTGATTGTCTAGTGCTACAACTAGAAGACATCACCATCAAAGGAGTGAGAAGAACTTAATGCCAAAGGAGTTCAAGAAAGAAAATTCCCCTACTTTTGATGGAGAATGAAGAAGGATGAAGAGGCATAAGTTTGGTTATTGGGAATGAAGAAATACTTCAGAGTCCATGAATAATGTGAAAACATGAAGGCCAGAGTAACCATTTCTAGCTTGAAGTGAAAAGTTGATATATGGTGGGAGGTGTTGTAGTGGTTGCAACACCCTCCAAAATTTTGGCTTGCGTCCACATTTCGGAGCTTTCCTTGGTTTTTCTATTGATGGTTGCAAATACTCGAGCTCATTCCATGAGCCCTTGTAGAGTCTTTTACACCTTTGCTTGTCTGACCAACAATTGTATTCTAGCATGTTGATTGCTTTGTCATGCTTGCAATCTTGTTTTGGTGATTTTGAAGGTTGATCTTTGTGTGCATGAGTTGTCTTCGCTCTTTGAACATCGATCATACTCACACACAAAGTTGTAAACATTGTCGCGCAAGTGTTATCATGGTCATTCGAAGGTCTATCTCAAGTGTCGCACTTGTTGCTCTTAACCTTAAGATAGTCTCACTGAGCACATGTTTGTCTTGTTGGTTTGTGGTGTCTTGTCGTCGAGTCATGCTAAGTGTCTGATCACAATGTCATGTCTGCACAAGTTCGCTTGATCTCACACTAAGCCATTTTTCTGAAAATATATTGACCAGACAATCCCCTTAAATCGGACCCCGACTGAGCTACACTATGCAGTCTCAGCTCTCAGTGGCCCTTCTTTGTTGCCCATAATTACACATTGCTTGAGGCTGTCCTCTTGGACAACTGCACTGCACAATCCTGGAAGTGAGCAAGTTGTCTGTCTCCCAGAATTGTGCAGAATTATCTCCAAGCTCGATCCACTCTGCGCTTCCCGCACCATCAGTTATCAAGTCTCCCTTTGGTCAACCAGAAATTTCCACTGCACTGTGACCCAATGCTGCACTACTCTTCAGAATTGTGAAAAAATACCTAGCTGTCTGCCTTGCACTTCCTGCAAAAATTTCTCAATCATGCTGAATCAAGCCTCTTGTTGGCTTGCTCTACATTGTCCCTGAAAATTGCATGGATTTGGATGGTACATATACATTTTCCCCAATCTGCGTTGTTTCTGGAAATTGCACAACAACTACGTATCCTGCATTGTCTCTTAGAAATGTGCAGTTATGGCTAGCATCTCCCCACAGCCTAACATGCCTTGCTCTAGAAAATTGCGCAAAATTTCTTGCTAGTGTCCCTTGCTGCTCAACTATGTCTCCCTCAGAGAATTTGCACAGATTCTCAGCTGGACCCTGAGTGACTTGCCCATTCATCACCTTGAAAAATGTGCAGAGTTGTCTAGTAGTTCCCCCGGACACCTTGCCTTGCCTTCCTCCCAGGAATGGCACAGTTATGTCCATATTGGTTCCACCTTGCAGTTGTCACTGATGTCCTTGATTGCATAATTTTTCCTCCTAGTGACCTTTGTGCAGCTTTTTCCGACAATACTCCGGAGCTTCTCACCCCAGCTTGAGGTTTTCTCTACACATTTTTAGTGTCTTGTCCTCCCTTTTGGTCACTTAGACCCGAAACCAAAAATAATGCATCATGCTAGACTAGGAGATTTTTGGATTTGATGTCGTCCCGTCATGAGTGAATTGTAGGAACATGTACATTGATGAAACATGGCACGATGATGAACGGGATGAAGAAGGAGCGCATGCTAGAAGACTTGCTCACGACTGAATGAAGGTACCAAGCACATGGAGCAACAAGCGAAAGGGATACATGTTTCTGAACCATCAAGCAAATACCAAGGCCATCGAAGACCCCACAACACTTTTCCATGTGGAGGTGAAGACACAAAGCACCAAGAGCACATCCATCACTCAACAACATAGTAGCTCGACATGGACACCATAGTCAGCCAATACATGTGAGTAGTGTCATGTTGAGTTGTGTCATGAGTTGTCTCGACCACATCACTACTATGGGCCATACTTGTTGTAATCAAATGTAATGTAATGTGAAAGTCCAAGAGACGTACATATGAAGTTGAAGAGTCAGGTCAGTTGAAAGTCATAGGAAGTTGAATAGTCATGAGGAAAGTCTAAGAGTCACAAGGGTCAAACATCACCCTTAGCTATATATACCCTCTCATTGTATGAGCAAAGAAATTTTCACCTTAGCTCCTCCCACATAACCTTGAGAGTATGTAGTCTATTCTTTTAGGAGTGAGGAGTGGATCCAATGTCCCATTACTGGGGCTAGTGATGTATGGTGTATAGATATGTTTTAGAACTTTTGCTTAATTCAGAACCCTATCTCAGGCCAGCATGTTTTCACACATGTTTTGTATCCATTTGTAAGACTATTCTTTAACATTTGTAATGCATGTTTACTTAAATTATACTAAGATAGTTGAACTACTTCAGTTATTTTAGTACTTACATTGTTGAAAATGTGTTATATTTTTTATCATTGTTGTCTCGTCCATGTGGACTACTCCGTCGGACACTAGACAAACCATTCTTGCTTTCCTTGGTTATAATGATCATCACCCCCATGTGGACTACTCCGTTGGACGGTGTACTTGTTTTCCCTTACACTTTAGTTTTAATGACTACCGCATTCGTTGTGGACAATTCCGTTGGATGCTGGACATATCCTTGTTGTTTTTGCATGTGTCTCTCCCTAGGTGGTACTACTCACTCTTATCTAGAGGCTCACTTTTACCCTCTCCCTTATAGTAAGAGAACTGGGACACAAAGTTACATTACGCACTCACTAGGCATACTCACCTTGCTTTCTTGAAGTTACAAGCATAATGCTCTTAGGTGTTGAAAAACAAGAGCTAAGGAAAATATCTAAGATAATGGAAACCAGACCATCGTACTGGATGGGACTCCTACACCAAACAGTGTGAGGTCTATTTGGGACTTCATACCGGGGAGATCCCTTGAATGTTGGTAGGTCCAACACCATCAACATTTATGGTGCTAGAAGGAGGGCTACCAGTAGTTTATGGTTGAATGTCCTCTCAACCCACTTATCTATCATCTAGTCAAGGTAGTAACACAAACTCCCTCTCTCCCATGCACAACTCTGAAGTTGGTTACTCCTCACCTCCCAAACCCGAACAAGAAATTTCATATCATCACATCCGTGTTATCTGTCCCATCACCCATCAGTTTGCTAAATTTGTTGGTCTGACTCCAGGGGTACACACTCTTCCCTCTTTTGAGAGGAAGCAAAAGATTACACCCACTGGAGTAGTAGTCTCCTATGTTGAAGAAGTAATCCTCACCACTCTTGAAGAGATAGCAGAAGCTATTGAGAATGAAGAGGAGCCTCTTATTTTCCTAGAAGGAGAAGAAGTTAATAACTTACTCTTGGGCTCAAGTTCCAGTGGAGGCAATAGAGGAGGTGGAGGCGGAGACGAACCAACATATTCAGAGGTTGAACCATCAGATTTAGAAGAAGAGGAGGAGGATGAAGAAGAGGACAATATGGTTGATCAAAATCTAGAATGGATGATAGCGGACCCATTGGCACTCCTGGGTGTATTGTACAAGATGCCAAGACATGCAGAGAAGTTGTTAACAAAGTACGACCCTGATAGAACAATGAAGGCAAAAGACCATCTAGACACATTCTACCTACATCTGTAGACACTCGAGGTACTTTATGATGATGTCACATGTAGAATATTTCCATGTACCTTGGATGGCATAACAGTTGTATGGTACCATAGCCTTCTTATCAACTCCATTCAGAACTGGGGGATGTGCAAGAAAATTTTCCTTGAGAAATTTGTTGACGACAAAACCCCCGCCATGTTGTTGAAAGAGTTGGGTAGTCTTAAGATGGAGCAGAAAGAAAAGGTGAAAGATTTTAACGAGAGGTTTAACCATATCTTGAACAAGTTCACTGCAGTCACTAAACCTCATGACTCCATCACAATTGACTACTACACGTCTGCACTATCGACCAACATTGTGCAGTTCGTCAAGTGAGTTGCAAAACCAACATGTTTCAAAAATTTCCAAGAAGCAATTGATGTGGAGAAATATCTGCGTGCTATTGGAGTCGTCATAGATGACGAACCAACTAAGGACTCCAAATACATGGGAAGGAGGTCTCAAACTATTGTGAGTAAGGTAAAGGAAAAGGAAGTAAGTGAAATTGAAAACCTTACTCATCTCGTCAAGTCCTTGACAACCAAAGTTTCTGAACTCAAGCAATGGACAAGCGAGACAACCATGAGCAGTAGACCTCCCAGATTTGTGCAAAGGAAGAATGTAACATCAGGCACCAACAGTAGCCACCTGGCTAAATTTGTGTAGAGCTTTAATGTTGTGCTCCACCTAGACGATATTACGACCGATCACTTCTCCACGATCCACGAAGACCGACATTCAAAAAAGACTTGTCCATAATTGAACTAAGTGATGAGCACCATGGCTACAAGGTTAATTGATCATTTTAAAGACAATGAGTAGGTTCAGCCTGAGGATAATGATAAAGAGGAAGATGTTGCATCTGATGAAGCTCCAAGTGTTGGGCATGTTATCAACTTGTATCAATGTCTTAACACTGCCCAAAAGAAAACAACCACCGAGAAGGACCCTCCAAATGACTGTTCGACCCCAAATCAGAACAATCGATACATTTTGAGGAGTCAAGAAGCCCCTAATGTTATTGATATTCTGAGAGAAAAAGTATAACAAAATTTGCTCAGAATAGTGGATCCACTGGTCATCTCAACATAGAAAACACAAGGCAAGTCCAAGAAAGCTGCAGCTAAAATTACGTTCGTGAGAGCAAAGGTAAAAGCAGACCATTGGACAACACAGACACAAGTCTACCCCTGAACAACTCGGTGAGTCCTCTTGCTTTGGATTACAATATCGTTGAAGATATGAAAAAGACCCATGCAAACATCTCCCTTTATAAGTTAACTAAGTTCACTGGTCAACGGGATATTCTTTTGTGCGCATAGGGGCAAACCTCCATAGACAATGTTGCCTCTTCCAGCAAGGGACCAAGCAAGTCTCCCGGATCACTTGCATCTGTGCTCAATGCGCTTCACATGGAAGAAGTGAACTCACTTTGATGAGTTTTTTTAAGAGTTCCAATGCCCGACCTCAACATGGTTCTCACCTCAGCTCTTGATAGTGGACTCATACTAGCTACTTACCCCCCTCCCCTTGAGACACCAGTGTATCATCAACAGGGTCTTTCCCACAACCTCGAGTGTTAGGAGAGTCTCAATGGATACCTCCCAACCTCCTTCCAAGGTTTCACATTCTAACCCTATCATACTTGGTCTCTCCTCTTCTGCTCCCTCGTTCCAAGAACTTCAAATATATCTAAAGAAGATTGATATTGGTCCCACAGTTTCTGTTATCATTTGAAATATTCAACTTCAATTTCCATAAATATTTGGTTGACTTCGATGCATCAGTTAATGTCATGCCACTCTCCATTGCTAAACAAATCAATGTGCAATGGAGAAGTACAACTGCACAGATTATCCAACTTGACCGAACATGTGTACCAGCCATAGGTGAACTCCAGGATGTGATTATATTGCTATAGTCCAATGGACGAGTTCATAAGTGCATTAACATTATGATTGTGGACATCCTGGAAGAATATGGCTTATTTCTCAGCAGAGACTGGTCCAGTAAGTTGCAAGGATATTTTGCCACAGACTAGTCAAACTTATGGCTTCCACACAAGGGAAGAAACAACCAAATTCAAGTGTTGTCGGAGAGATATATGAAACATAACGTTACTCTCTTAGATGGTCAACATGAACCGTTGAATTTTGCATAAATTTTGTTAGGCAATTGCTTTCTAGAAACGAAGTTGGGGTGTTATCTTCCACAGTCGAGCCCCACGCCACCAGACACATAGTTGGGTCTGCTTTCTTGCCCAACAGATGAAAATAAAACCTGTACAGTACATTGTAACAATAGTAGCAATAGTGTTAGCAGTACTAGCACGACAAGCAGTCCTTGTACAAATGACTTGTGGACCTTGTATTTCAACGGATCCAAAACACAGGATTTCTCTGGAGCCGGGTGTGTTTTAATATATCCAAGGCAAAGGAAACACTTAGTCTCAAGCTGCTTGGAGTTTGAGTGCACGAACAATACTGCTGAGTATGAAGCACTCATTTTTGGCTTACAAAAAGCCATCAGCCTCAATGTTGCTATGCTGAAAGTGGTAGGTGATTCAGAGATTATGGTACGCCAGGTACATAACACCATACAATGTGTTTCACCTCATCTTAAGAGATACCAATAAGAGGTATGACGACTTATCTCTAATTTATAAGATTTCAATATCATCTTTGTACCAAGAATGCGTAATGCAACTGTAGATGCTCTGGAAAATGCAACCATTAGGATGACACTACTTAGGGATAGATTTTCTGTTGAAATTTTGTATAAGCATCTATCCTTGACAAAATCACTAATTTACATGTTTTTGATGATGATGAATAGATTCTACACTTCATGGCCAATGCCAATGTCTTCAAGGACACACCTATAGATGAAGGCATGCACGAGAAGTATCTCCAAGACACAACTGATGACTGTAAGAGAAACCTCATCCCCAAAGGTGCGGTTTCACTCAAGAAGTTATATGACTTGCAGAACCGCTTCAAGGGACCCAAGAACACTAAAACCCACAATTCCACACTGATGCATGAATAGATTAATCTGGGAACAGACAAAGATCTGAAGTTTGTGAATCTCGGTACATGTTGCACACCAAAAGAGCGACAAGCCTTTGTCCGTCTGTTCAGACTATACCATGATGTATTTGCATGGGCATCAAATGACTTGAAAATATATGACACACGAATAATCCAACACATCATCTGAATTAATGAAGGGGACAAACCGTTCCAGTAGAAGCTCAAGAAAGTACATCCATCACTAGAGCCCCTCGTTCAGAAAGAGTTGACTAAGTTGTTGGATGCTTGGATCATTTATAAATTTCTTAATTCTACATGGGTTTCAAACTTAGTTCATGTCAAAAAGAAGTCTGGGGAGATCCACCTGTGCATTGATTTCAGAAATCTGAATCGTGCCTCGGACAAAGACAATTACCCTATGTCATCTATGGAGCATAGCTTGTAGATAGTATCTAGAGCATAAATGTTTTCTTTGCTAGATGGTTTTTGGGAATATAACCAGGTTCTAGTAGCAGAATCTCACAGATTGAAAACTACATTCTGTACCAAGTGGGGTACGTTCTCTTATTGAAGAATGCCATTTGGGTTGGTAAATGTAGGCGCAACTTTTCAGTGCGCTATGGACATCGCCTTCCGTGGGCTCATCGGACAAAGCGTGGTGGTCTATATTGATGACATAACATTTTTTTTTCCAGAAAGTGGTGAGACCACCTATGCCATCTCATGAAGATATTTGAGCGATGTTGCAAGTGCGGGATATCCTTGAATCCCAAGAAGAGTGTCTTGGAAGTGTTTGAGGGGAACCTACTTGGGAACATCATCTCCAAGAGTAGGATCAAGGTAGATCTAGACTGAGTTCGGACCATCACGCAGATTCCTCATCCCTTGAATAAGCAGGTCATGCAGTCCTTCTTGGGAAAGATCAACTTTCTCTGGAAGTTCATCTCAGATTATGTGCATATTGTCAAACCTATACAAGAGATGATGAAGAAGGATGTAGTTTACAACTAGGGGAAGAAGGAAAAATATGCGTTCACACATATCAAGTAGGAAATAGTAGAAGCACCTGCGCTATACAAGCTAGATTTCAACAAAGATTTCTTACTTTACACATTCGCTTCCAACACTTCACTCGCTGCAGTGCTCACTCAGAAGGATGAGTTGAACAATGAACATCCCATCTCCTTTATGAGTGCAGCTTGTAGGGACCCGAGATCAACTATCCCGTTGTGGATAAAAAAGCATATACTACATATAAGGCGGTGAAACATTTCAGACCATGCCTGTGGAAAACTCATTGCATAGCCTTTGTGTCACACCCGACAATTAGATCACTGCTCATTTAGCAAGAGCTGGGTGAAAGACATGTGAACTGGATGACAGGAATACAAGAGTATGATCTTGATATCAAGCTAGTTCACACTATCAAGGGTCATGATCTCTGCAAGTTGGAAACATAAGCAATACACGCACAAGAGGAAGAAGAAGAGCTCGTTGGTTGGGAGCAAGAAATTGACATGTACAATGTAGAGCGAGCACCACCCACTTCACATGGTAACTCTTGGTACGAAGAAGTGCTCTAGTACCTTGAGCATGACACCATTCCCTCTCACTTCTCTATGTGGCAGAAAAGGGTGTTGGGTTGTGTTATATTCTTTCCATGTAGTTGACAGGGGGTTTGGAGGGCACCCGTAACCCAATTTTATGGGGTCTAGGGCAGTGCCCTGGAAAATTTTGGTTTTGGACCTTATGTTAGGTTGGGCGGACCCACCTATGGTTTTGTGCATGATTTTCGTGCATGTTTTTTGGACGCGATGGTTTTCAATCCATGGTATTGGACGCAATGGTTTTCGGTCCATGGTATTGGATGCTTCGGCATGTATAAATATGTATTGTAACATTGAAAGGAACATAATGAAAAATCAAG
>APFE030011454.1:113146-126808 GCA_000404065.3 Pinus taeda
TTTATGTCAAAACCAGGGAAGGAGCATTGGACAGCAGTGAAGCGGGTTTTCAGGGATTTGCGTGGCACTAGTGATTATGGTTTGTGCTACCAAGGAAGACCAGGATTGGACAGAGTGTTGGATATTCATGGCTTTTGTTGATGCAGACTGGGCTGGAGATCTGGATCAGAGAAGATCTACAAGTGGGTATGTGTTTAACCTATTTGGAGGTGCAGTCAGTTGGATGAGTAAGAAACAATCTGTAGTGGCACTATCAACTACAGAGGTAGAATACATGGCAGCCACTCATGCAAGCAAGGAAGCTGTTTGGTTGCAGAGATTGTGTTCAAGTATGGGGTTAGTACAGGGAGCTATAAGGATAGACTGTGATAGCCAAAGTGCAATTTTCTTGGCAAAGAACCCTGCTTATCAGACAAAGCACATTGATGTTCAATATCACTTTGTGAGGGATATGATAGAAGACAAAAAGGTGTTGTTGGTAAAGGTGGACACTTTGAATAATACTGCAAATGCATTGAAAAAATCTGTGAGCTCTGAGAAGTTCTCTTGGTGTAGAGAGACAATGGGCATTTCAGGGTTGGGAAAATGACTCAACTCTCTTGTGGCCCCTTATGGAAGGAAAACAACAAGTGGGAGAATGTTGGGTTGTGTTATATTCTTTCCATGTAGTTAATAGGGGGTTTAAAGGGCACCCGTAACCCCACTTTGTGGGGTTCGGGGCAGCGTCCTGGAAAATTTTGGTTTTGGACCCTATGTTAGGTTGGGCAGACCCACCTATGGTTTTGTGCATGATTTTCACGCATGTTTTTTGGACGCGATGGTTTTTGGTCTATGGTATTGGATGCTTCGGCGTGTATAAATATGTATTGTAACATTGAAAGGAACATAATGAAAAATCAAGCTGGTAGTCCCGGTTTTGGGATCCAGGGGAAAATCTCTGTGTATATGTGTTATGATCTCGCATTGTTTATTTTCTGTGTTTTAGAATTCGTATGCAGGTAATTTCTGTATGGGGTTAAAACCTATAGAGGGCACTCTGACTGAAAGCCTTATCTTACCAATTGGTGCACAGAGTGCTTTACAGAAAGCACCACAATGGCATTTTTCGCAGGTGCTTGGAAGCACAGGATTCAAAGAGAGTGTTACGTGATCTGCGTGACGGGCCAGCTAGAGGTCACTTCACGGGTAACACAATAGCACATAAAGCCATGAGAGACGGTTTCTACTGGCCCACATTGTTCAAAGATGCACACACTTATGCCTGCAAATTTTAGGTCTGTCAGCGATGCGCCGACAGAACTCGAAGGTCGACAGACCCACTCCAGCCTGTTGAAGTGGACGAACCATTCCAACAGTGGAGCTTAGACATCATTGGGGAAATTTTCCCACATTCATCAAGGCAACACCACTACATCTCTACTACTACAAATTACTTCACGCAGTGCACAGAAGCAGTTCCGCTCAAACAAGTGAATGACAAGGAAGTCATCAGTTTCCTTTAGCAGAACATCATCTCGAGCTTCAACGTTCTTGTATCACTTGTTTTACAATGCAACTTACTTTTATTCGTTGAAACTTTATGATTTTCCATTAAATTATGGTATTTTTCTTAAGCATTCAACTGACTACTACCCGCAAGGAAATGGTCTTGCCAAATCTACAAACAAAAATCTCACGCATCATAAAAAAGACCATTTACTCTGAACAATGAAACTAACATTCCGCATTGGTGAATGCTCTTTGGGCTGACTGAGTTACACTCAAACCCTCTCTGAACACATCTCGATATTTCCTTGTATACGGAAAAGAAGTCATCTACCCACCAAATATCTACTTGTCTTCTCTCCAATTATCCCAAAAATTCCAAGGAAATCTATGTCTATTGGTTTAGCATAGGATGGACACATTACACAAGTTACGGGAAGTACAGATGAAAGCAAAAGAAAAACTTACACTCCACCAGAACTGTATCAAGAGATGGTTTGATTGAAACTATGCAGGGAACAACAAATTTATTGTGGGTGGCTTAGCCTTGAAGTGGGATAAACCCCAGGAAGACAAAAGCATACACATGAAGTTCTAGTCCCTGTGGATTGATCCTTTCATGATTCACGAAAAACTTGGCAAAAACACATATTGTCTACAATCACTTGACAGGAGGATTGACAACCTTCCTATCAATGGCCAAGATTTAAAATGTTATTTTCAATGATTTGGGGCCATGCCCCTCCCTATGTACATAACATGTTTATTGCTTGTTTTGTAATTTTTCTTTGTTGTTTGCTTCGTTTTGCTTTGCTTTGTTTTGATGTCTTGCCATTCCGTTTTGTAAATAAGTGTTGTCCTGCACTGTGTTATGGATTTTGAATAAGTATGTGGCTAAAGTGTAGGAGTTTTGTGACACTGCAGCACTTGGCCAATCCTGTGTCTGTCTTCTCTGTGCTTGGTTGTAACTTTTGGTCGATGAAGTCTCGATGGAAAATACGATCCATCTATAAGGGAAGCTCTGGTCAAACAATGAACTCCTGTCTAAACTAGGAAACCTCATGCTTGTACTTTGTCTTTTGCTCTATGTGTTCAAGCTCATCCAACTAGTAGAAACAGAGAAGGGGAAAATCTAAACGAGTAAACATAAATCAAAGGTCTTACATGCTTCTCCGAAGGAAGAACTTCTTCTTCTCTCAATAAGTCGGGATCACTCTTCCACACCAAAAATAAATAAGTGCCTATGCACAGTCCTCTTTCAAAAAAATACAAAGGCGAAAGAAGAGAAAAGCTTCCTGCATAGAGAGGTGAAGCAAGAAACTCCATCGGGTTATTGAACAGGCTCACTGGCAATGGAGCAATGCTTGTGTTCCTACGTGACTCCATTGGGGTATTGTCTAGGCTTGTTGGCAGTGGAGCAACACCAAATATGAAAACTTATACTTTGAAAATCTTAAGCTCGTGAGCCAAACTACCCTTCCCGATTTTGAAACACTATGATCTAGCTTAATCTTTTGTTATGTTCGACTTAGTTGGTACAAGGTGAACCATGTCTGTCCATGGGGTAAGTGGGGAAGCCGAAGTGACCTACACAACAAGTCAATACTCCCTGAAAGGCCAAGGCCCTGTGCTAAAAATGAACCAAAATAAAGAAGTTGGTATTCAACCAGTGTGTCTCCAAGTGTTGTAGCGGCTGCAACACCCTCCAAAATTTTGGTCTGCATCCATATTTCAGAGCCTTGCTTGGTTTTTCTACTAATGGTTGCAAATACTTGATCTCATTCCATGAGCTCTTATAGAGTCTTTTACACCCTTTGCTTGTCTGACCAATGGTCGTTTGTTGGCATATTGATTGCTTTATCATGCTTGTGGTCTTGTTCTGGCGATTTTGAAGGTTGATCTTTGTGTGCATGAGTTGTCTTCGCTCTTTGAACATCGGTCATGCTCACACATGAGTTGTAAGCATTGTCATGCAAGTGTCGTCACAGTTATTTGAAGGTCTATCTCAAGTGTCACACTTGTCTCTCTTAACCTTAAGACAGTCTCACTGAGCACATGTTTGTCTTGTTGTTTTGTGGTGTCCTGTCGTTGATTCATGCTAAGTGTTTGATCACAATGTCATGTCTAGACAATTTTGCTTGCTCTCGCACTTAGCCATTTTTCCGAAAAATCTATTGACTTGACAAACTCTTTCAATCGAACCCCCACTAATCTGCACTTCATAGTCTTAGCTCTCAGTGACCCCGCTCTACTACCCATAACTGCATAGTGCTTGAGGCTGTCCTCCCAGGTAGATGCACTACGCAATCCTGGAAGTGAGCAAGCTGTCTATCTCCCAGAATTGCGCAGAAGTTGTCTCCAAGCCCGATCCACTTTGTGCTTCCCACAACACCAGTTATCAAGCCTCCCTCTAGTCAACGGAAAATATGCACTGTACTGTGACTCGGGGCTGCACTCCTTTCTAGAATTGCATAGACATACCTAGATGCCTACCGTGTACTGCCGACAGAGATTGCGTAGTCATGCTGAGTATGGCCTTCTGCTGGCTTACTCTACACTGTCCCTGAAAATTGCGCAAATCTAGCTGGTACACCTGTTGCTGCCCCACTTTGCACTACTTCCAAAAAATTGTGCAGCAACTGCCTATCCTACATTCTCTAAAAAATGTGCAGTTATGACCAACAACTCCCCGTAGCTCGACATGCCCTACTCTGGAAAATTGTGCAGAATTTCCTACTAGTGTCCCTTACTGCTTAGCTCTGTCTCCCTTAGAGAATTTGCACAGATTCTCAGCTGGACCCCGAGTGACCTGCCCAATCCTCACCTTGAAAATGCACAGAGTTGTCCAACAGTTCCCCAAGACACCCTGGCAAGTCTTCCTCCTAGGAATTGTACAGTTCTGGGCAGCTGGGTTCCACCTTGCAGCTGTCACTGTTGTCCTTGATTGCGTATTTTGCCTCCCAGTGACCTCTGTGCGGTTTTTATCGATAGTACTCTGGAGCCTCTCATCTTGGCATGAGCTATTCTCTGTGGAGTTTCAGTGTCTTGTCCTCCATCCTGGTCACCTGGACCAGAAGCCGAAAATAATGCATCATGCTAGACTAGGATATTTTTGGATTTGATGTCTACCCGTCATGAGTGAATTGCAGGAACAGGTACATTGATGGAACATGGCGTGACAATGAATGGGATGAAGAAGGAATTCATGCTAGAAGAATTTCTCACGGTTGAATGAAGATACCAAGCACATGGAGAAGCAAGTGAAAATGATACACGTTTCTGAGCCATCAAGCAAAGAACAAGACCATCGAAGACCCCACAACACTTTGCCATGCGAAGGTGAAGACACAAAACACCGAGAACACATCCATCACTCAACAACATAACAACTTGACATGGAAACCACAGTCAGCCAGTACATGTCAGCAATGTCATGACGAGTTGTGTCATGAGTTGTCTTAGCCACATCACTACTATGGGCCACACTTGTTGTAAACAAATGTAATGTAATGTGAAAGTCCAAGAGACACGCATATGAAGTTGAAGAGTCATGTCAATTGAAAAGTCATAGGAAGTTGAATGGTCATGAGGGAAGTCCAAGAGTCGCAAGGGTCAATCATCACCCTTGGCTATATATACCCCCTCATTATATGAGCAAAGGAATTTTCACTTTGGCTCCTCCCACATAGCCTTGAGAGTTTGTAGTTTGTTCTTTGAGGAGCGAGGAGTGGCTCCAATGCCCCACTACTGGGGCTAGTGATGTATGGTGCACAAATGTGTCTTGGAATTTTTTCTTAATTCAGAACCCTGTCTCAGGCCAACACGTTTTCACACATGTTTTGTATCCGTTGTAAGAGTATTCTTTAAACATTTGTAATGCATGCTTGCTTAACATGTACTAATATAATTGAACTACTTTAGTTATTTTAGTACTTACATTGTTGAAAATGATTTGTATTGTTTATCACTGCTGTCTCGGTCATTTGGAATACTCCGCTGGACAATGTACATGTTTTCCCTTACACTTTGGTTTTAACGATTGTCGCATCCACTGTGGACAATTCCATGGATGTTGGACAAACCCTTGTTGTTTTTGTGTGCGTCTCTCCCTAGGTGGTACTATGTTAGGTCCCTATATTATTAGCGTAACCCCTTATTGTTATTAGTGCAACCCCCTTATTATATTGTTATGACCATTTAATCCCCATATTGTTATTATTGTGTCCCATAGAAGCCCACTATTGTTATTGTTGTGCCCTTACATTATTATTGTTATGTCGACTCTGATTATATTATGACCCCTTAGACTCCTATATATAGAAAGGAGGTCTTGTCATTTGTATCATCCAAGAATTGTTCATTTGTGTAATGTAAAGGAGGTTGCCCCCTCAAGGAGGCTGATTTATAAGTCGTTGATCTATCTTTTCTATCTTCTTCTGAGCTAGTTTCATAACATTTGGTATCAGAGCTTTGGATTCTAGAGTTTCACTGCTCCAAATAGGTCATCATGGAATTTTGGCTATAACTTTTTTTCTCTGTGACGTTTCAAAAGCTAAAAAAAAAAAACCATTTGAGCCGAAATCGTTCTAAACCTCAGGTCCGAATTTCAAATCTTGTCTCACTATATTTTCGAAGATATGATCTGAGGAAATTAGGGTTTTTGCAGACTCCCGAATTACATTCCAAACATGTGACATTAATAAAATCATCATAACTTTCGTTCTGAGCTCAGATTGAAATTTCGTCATAAGTTACAAAAAGAGGACGAACTGTAGTTTTATGTGTAGCTTTTTTAGATCCGAAGCTCGAAGCAATGACATGTGGCATGTCGTACAAGTTCGCTCTATTGAAAAAATATATAATTAGGTCATATTGGGAGATTGGGCATTACTCTTTCTTGGAGAATCCAATTTTTATCATACTAATGGCATTGGAAAGAAGACTCAAAGAGCTACCACAACAAGCAATTTTAGAACTTGGAGATTCAAAATTACAGGGTTACAATCATTTCAAGATCGAGCTCCTAAAATCAAGAAAAGGCGATATGAGGAAGTTTGATGGCAATGATCCAGTAAATTGGATACTATAGATGGAGCAATATTTTCATCTACATGATGTACAACTGTTACAAAAGGTACATATTGCATCCTTATATTTAGAACCAAATCAGTTTGTATGGTATAGAGGGCTTTGTTCTTGTAAACCAGTTGTCACCTGGTCAATTCTCACAGAGAAAATGATAGCACATTATGAGGATACAGAAGCAACACCTTCTTTAGCCAATTGATAAACCTCAAACAAAAGGGTTCAATGGCAGAGCACATTGATGAATTCCAAAAATTGAATATAAGGGTAAATGATATTCCAGAGAAGCAAAGAATTGATGTCTTCATAGGGACTTTAAAGGACAACATTCAACATGAGGTTTGTCTTTGGGAACCTGATTCATTGGAGAAGGCGTTCAGGTTGGCAAGAAAAATTGAAAGCAGAATTATGGAAACAAGGAACCCTACCACTAAAAACTATAAATATGGAAGTGTTTTTCCTCCTAGCCTTCCACAACCTACAAGGTTTACACTACAATAATTGGAAGAAAAAAAGAGAAAAAGGGCTTTGTTACATTTGTGATAGCAAATACACTAAAGGTCATAAGTGTGCTGAGAAGAAATTATTTTACATAGATTGTGAAGAGGAGGAAGAAAAGGATCAAGAAACATCAAAAGAAGAAGATATACACATGGAACCAACCCCATAGAAAGAAGAAATGAATCTGACCATATCTTGTAAATAATTGGCAATAATTACCACTCAAACTCTCAAGATAGAAGGACATATCAAGAAGAAAAAGGTTCAGGAAGTGAAAGATCACATCGAGCATCAAGGAATGAATCCGACCATGTCTTGTAATGCATTGGCAGGAATTACCATTCCTCAAACTCTCAAGAAGAAAAAGGTTCAAGTAGTGAAAGATCACATCAAGCATCAACAACAAGTTCTCCAAATTTTAAAGGATAACCCCACTTTGGCGAAGAATAGAATGAAGCAATAGGTAGCTTGTTTGGACTTCAAAATGTCATACAAATACCACTCATTACCATACATTTTTCACTTATGCTTCCATCATATCTCTCATTATTCACCACCATGTCACTTCATTTTCCGTATTGTTCACCATTAATGGGTCTCATTTATAGCTTCCAAATATTATTTATTTTTAAGCATTTTTAAGAGAAATTCTTAATTAAATATTAGAAAATAATATATTTTACTTCATATATGGAAAGTGGATTGTTTTTGTGACATGTGTAGGTTCCAAGGAAGCTTCCAAGACACCTCTATGTGGCCTTGAATGATCAAATTCGAATTTAAAGAGATAAACCTCATTGAGGAAATCAAGGATAAAAAGGGGTTATAATTTGAAGAGATAAACCTCATGGAGAAAATCAAGGACAAAAAGGGGTTAGAATTTGAAGAGATAAACCTCATGGAGAAAATCAAGGACAAAAAGGGGTTATGTGTCTAGATGGTTGAGAGATTTATGGAACTAAAGATAGATTAGTGGATGATCATTATGAGTTTGTTACTCATCCCATTGTATAAATAGAAGTACAATCTCCTCCATTTGTAATCTTGAAGTTTTTGTAATCTTAGAATTTTGGAGTATGTAATCTTAGAAGCTTAGAGTTGTAATCTTAGAGTTGTTTTGTAATGGAGATTTTGAAATAAAGGATCATACTTCAATTTTGCTTCTACATCTGTCTCCATTGAAGTGGTATGCTTGTGGAGTTATGGAGGGCCCCCATGGCCTCACTTGCATGCTTATTTATTTGTTTTAGGTTAATTTATTTTATGTTTTTGTTTGATTTCAGCTTTCAAGTTTTATTAAATGTTCTAATATTGGAAGGATCTTATTTGAAAGTGTTTTTGTAAAAGAACCATAAGATCTCATACAATGATTAGATCTAGGTTTACTTCATTTCAGCTTTTAAGTTCTAATTAGATGATCTAATTTTCGAAGAGATCTTGTAGAATATGTTCTTGTAAGAGAATCATAGATCTCAAACAATTGTTAGATCTAGGTTTGATTGGTTATTGAAAGAGATCTTAATGAATATGTTCCTGTAAGGGGACTTTAAGATCTTGGAGAAATTAGGAATCTTTCTAGATCTATATATTTTAGATAAGCACTTCTAAGTTTACCTTCTTGGGTTGACATTAAATTAAACTCTAATTTGCATCCACATTTTAGACCCAACACAACTCAACATCGCAGTGAAAGAAGTTTTGATGTAGGAGACTGGGTAATTTTATCAATACAACCATACAAACAAATCTCACTCAATCAAGCTAAGAAGGATAATAAATTATCACCAAAGTACTATGGTCCTTACAAGGTGCTGCAAACGATTGGTACTATGGCAAACAAATTGGAGCTTCCTGCATCTTCCCGAGTGTCCCCAATTTTCTAGGTTTCATGCTTAAAAAAGGTTATAACTGACAAGCTCCCAGTTCAAACAGTATTGTCAGAACTTGACGAGGAAGGAAAAATCATATTGAAACCTAAAGCAGTCACGAAAAAAATAAGTTGATAGCTATGAACTCGATCAATTTCAGAGTATCTCATCAAGTGGAAGAACTTACCCACTGAAGATTCCACATGGGAGGACGAGAATTTTATAGAGAAGCATCCAGAACTACTCAAGCGTTGAGGACAACACTTTTTGAAGGAGAGGGGCATGTTAGGTCCCTATACTACTAGTGTAACCCCTTATTGTTATTAGTGCAACCCCCTTATTATATTGTTGTTCCCATTTAATCCCCATATTTGTTATTATTGTGCCCCATAGAAGCCCACTATTGTTATTGTTGTGCCCTTACATTATTATTAGTATGTCGGCTCTGATTATATTATGACCCCTTAGACTCATATATAGAGAAAGGAGGTCTTTTCATTTGTATCATCAAGAATTATTCATTTGTGTAATGTAAAGGAGGTTGCCCCATCAAAGAGGCTGATTTCTAAGTCGTTGATCTATATTTTCTATCTTTTTGTGAGTTGGTTTCATAACATACTACTACCTCTCATCTAGAGGCTCACTTTTACCCTCTCCCTTATAGTAAGAGAACCCTGACACAAAGTTACATTACGCACTCACCAGGCATATTCACCTCATTTTCTTGAAGTTACAAGCATAATGCTCTCAGGTGTTGAACAACAAGAGCTAAGGAAAATCTCTAAGATAATGGAAACCAGGCCATCGTACTGGATGGGACTCCTACACCAAATGGTGTAAGTTCTAGTTGGGACTTCATACTGGGGAGATCCCCTGAATGTTGGCAGGTCCAACACCGTCAACAGGAGGATTTGAGAAATTTCAAGGGCATTAGAGAAAGAGAATTGCCATGGGGAATGTTTGAGAAATATTTCCGTGAGAAGTACCTGTTTGAGAATTACTATGAGAACAAAGTTAAAGAGTTCCATGAGCATAAGCTACGACAATTTATTGTGGATGATTACAAAAATAAATTCTTAGAACTATAAGGTATGTGTCATATGTTAGAGATGAGAAGGTGAAGGAAGATTCAAAGATACCTCAGTGGATTACCACAAGCTTATTGAGATAAAGTTGAGTTTGATGAGGCAAGAACCTTGGAGGACACTATCTGGAAGGCCAAGTGTTGTTATGAGCAATCCAAGCATAGGGATGAGTTGCGAGCAAGTAAGAAAAAGAGAGATACAACCAATTTCAAGGGAAAAGGGCCAAAATCCTTAGGATATAAGTAAGGAGGGAGAAATGTGAAGTTCACCACTCCTACAAAGGGTGAGTTTGAACAAAAATTCACTACTAGAAATAGATATCATCCCCCTAAACTAGCAAGAGAAAAGGATGAGGGGTTGAAGATAGGACCATTCGAATGTTGGACATGTAGAGAGAACCACCCATGGAAGGACTTTCTTCACCAACAAAAAAAATAGTAAAATGTTGTGCAATGTCCAAGAGGCAACAATGGTGAATGATGTAGCTCAAAGTGTGCCTTAAATTTATGCTACATTGGACGAAAAACAACTAGACCACCAAGCTTCAATAATCAATGGAAGGTATTGTTGTTAAGCAACCTATTTCAATTATAATCGACCTAGGTTCTAATTTCAGCTATATTAGCCCAAACGTTGCAGAGAAATGTGCTCTGTAATGGAAAACACGCAAGAAATCATGGATGGTCTAGCTAGCAATGGGAACCAAAAGGCGGGTGAAATATTTACTGGAATCGTGCCCTGTGGAGATAAGCAACATGTCCACTATAGACACCATTAATATCTTGTCGTTGGACTCATACAATATTCTAATTGGCCTAGAATGGCTAGTGGCCCTTAGAACTAAAGTGGATTGCTACAACAATTCATTGGAGTGCCTTAATGATGAAGGTGAGGAAATGACACTTCAGGAAGTAAGGAAGCCTATCATTATTAAGAAAATATTAGCACTGCTAGTAAAAAGATGTAACAGAAAAAGTTGTTCCCTGTATGTGGTCCAAGTGACCAGTGAGGTAGAGAGTAGTGAGGATGGAATCAAAATTCTCCATCCAGTTGCTTCCTAGATTAGTGTCAGTCTTGAAAGGCCCATATCACATGAGTACAAAAGAGCTAGTGGAGCTAAAATTATAGCAGAAAGAAATGTTTGACTAGGGGTATATGAAACCCAATGTGTTGCCCTGGGGAGCTCTAATGTTCTTTATAAAGAATAAGGATGGTGTGCTACAATTGTGCGTTGATTATTGATAACTGAATAAAGCTATAGTGAAGAACAAGTATTTGTTACCCAGAATTGATGACTTGTTTGATAGTTGAGAGGGGCTACAATGTTCTTAAAAATAGATTTGAGATCTTTTTATCGTCAAGTTTGGATTATGGATGAAGACATATACAATAGAACCTTTAGGACAATATATGGACACTATGTTAGGCCCCTATAATACTAGTGATTCCCCCATTACTATTGTCATCGTATCCCTCATTGTTATTATTGTGCCCCTATTGTCCCCACATTATTATTAGTATGCCCCATAGAAACCCACTATTGTTATTTTTGTGCCCTTATGTTATTACTATTATGTCAGCTTGATTATATTATGACCTCTTAGACTCCTATATATAGAAGGGAGGTTTAGTCATTTGTATCATCCAAGAATTGTTCATTTGTGTAATGTAAAGGAGGTTGCCCCCTCGAAGAGGTTGAATTCTAAGGCGTTGATCTATATTTTCTATCTTTTTTTGAGCTAGTTTCCTAACATTTGGTATCAGAGCTTTGGATTCTAGGGTTTCGCTGCTCCAAACAGGTCATCGTGGCATTTTCACTAGCGACGTTTAAGAAGCTACAAAAAAACCCATTTGAGCCAAAATCGTTTTGAACTTCAGGTCTAAATTTCAGAGCTTGTCTTGCTGTATTTGCGAAGATATGATCTGTGAAAGTTAGGGTTTTTTTCAGACTCCCGAATTACATCCCAAACAGTTTCAGGTACTAAGGTCGAAACAATGACACGTGGCACATCGTACAAGTTCGCTCTACTGAACTAATCTATAATCAGGTCACCGTGGGAGATTTTGCATAACTCTTCCTTGGAGAATCCAATCTTGATTAGTCTTGCAGGTTTACAAAGAGGACTTAAAAGGCTACTGCAGGACGAGATTTCAGATATTCAAGATCTGCAATTACAGAGATACAACAGATTCAATATTGAGCTCTTACAAAGTGAAAAAAAAGGTGTAATTTTTTTTTTTAAATTTGCATAAGATTGGTTTGAAAAATTAGTTTGAAGGAATTCAAAGGAATTATTTGCATTAATTAATGCCCCAAAGAAAGAAAATGGAAACACCTAGTAAGCAACGTGAAAGCTCTAGCATGACTCGTGAAGAAGAGGAAGAAATGCAACATGATATATCAAAATTACAAGACCAAGTACAACAAATTTCACTCTCCCTAAAGGTAAATGAAGCTAAGATGAATGGTGTGGAAGCTAATATGAACAGAATGCAAGTTAAGATGTATGGCGTGGAAGCTAAGATGGATGGTGTGGAAGCTAAGATGAATGGCATGGATGCTAAGATGAATGGCATGGATGCTAAGATGGAAGAATTGAAGATAAATTTGAATAAGTTGCTATAAGAAATGGTCACTAATGGTGAAAAGGTAGTAAAGGAAACTCATGATGAGAATAAAAGAAATGTTAATCATGATTTCATAGACTCTAATGTTGGATTGAAGACCCACCATGTTCCAAAAATCGATATGAGGAAGTTTGATGGCAAGGATCCCGGAACATGGATATTACAGATGGAGCAATTTTTCAATCTCCATAATGTGCAAATTACACAAAAGGTGTATATTGCAACTTTATATTTGAAACAAAATCAATTTGTATGGTATCAATGGCTTTGCTCTCGTAAACAAGTTGTCACTTGGGCAATTTTTACGGAAGAAATGATAGCACATTATGAGGATACAAAAAGCAACACCTTTTTTAGCCAATTGATGAATCTCAAACAAAAGGGTTCAATGATGGAGCACATTGAGGACTTCCAAAAATTGAACATAAGGGTAAAAGATATTCCAGAGGAGCATAAGATTGATGAGTTCATAGGGACTTTAAAGGATAATTTCCAACATTAGTTTTGTTGAGATTGCAACAAGATGATGGAGCTTAGTGAAAAGAGTCACCTTCACTAAGTGGGCCCACAGGCAAATTATGGCGCAAAGCCTATTTTTAGACATATGGATCATGTCTATGAGTTGCAGGATGTTGTTTATGGATATTTGGTCAAGTTGACAAAAATAGATGGACTTCTAGTTTTAGACAACAACAGTAACACTGTCAATTCTAATTATAGAGCAGTCAAATATTGTTAGCTCATAATAATATTTAGACTATAAAATTTATCTTATTCTCTTGGAGCACTTCAGTTTGAGCTACAGATGTGGCACATGCAGCTATCAGAAGGAAATACGTTTTCTTTGTGGGTCAGTTGAGTTGTTGCATGCATGACTTCAGTTAGAACTCAATAAGTTGAGTTTGGTGGAGTTGATTGTGGAGTTGATGGATTTGTGTTTAGTTTGACTTGGTTAAACTAGTTGTAATTAGTCTAACTGCAAATAGACTAATGATGAGTTGTTAAACTAA
>APFE030011454.1:167173-179214 GCA_000404065.3 Pinus taeda
CCCCATGATGCAAATGGCCCAACTGCTTGTGCCACAACTCAGAAATATGTTGGCTTTGCACCAATTCTGCTTTCGTACTCAATGCTGCACAATCATCTACCTCTAGTTTATAGAGATTCTTCACCCGAATCCCTATCCTCTTGGTCTGACCCATGGCTATGTGCCTTAGGAACGCCTTTCCTTTATTCAAGACAACATTGTAGCCTTTTTCCTCCAACATCACCACCGATACCAAGTTCTTCTTCAGTCTAGGCACATACTTTACATCTGTCAAGGTGAGAGGAGCTCTATGCTCCCTCTGAAAAGCAACCATGCCCACTCCTGAAACACTATACCTTCCATCGTCACCCATCTCTATGCACACCTTGAGGTCTTTCTCCTCCAAGGCACTGAATAAATTTTTATCACCGGTCATGTGGAATGAGGCTCCACTATCAAGATACCAAACATAACCCATCATCGATGACACCATGCATGCGATGAGGGTAAAGTCCATTTCTAACTGAGAGGCTATTATGTTACCTTCCGAGGATCCCTTCTTGGACTTCTTTGATGGGAAATTAATCGCATAATGTCCCATCTCGTGACAATTAAAGCATCTTACTTTAGACATGTCACCCTTCTTCCCTCCATGAGAAGAGTTTGATTTGAAATGGGAAGCCTTCCCCTTCCCTTTCCTTGCCTTACTTGCTAAGGAAAAAATTTCTTCATCATCATTCTTGGATGAAGAACCATCTCGTGTGCTCCTCCTGATCTCCTCCTGCATAAAATCTAACCAGAGTCGTTCCCAATCCGGCAGTTTCTCCCTTCCATTCACAAAGTCCTTGTAGCAATTCCAACTCTTTGGAAGGCCAAGGAGAGTGAGGCTCACCATATCATCATTGATAGTAGTTATTCCCACACTGCCAAGCTCATCTCTGCAGGTGGTCAGCTTTTTCAGATATGTGGAAATAGTATTGCCCTTCTTCATCTTGATTCTTCGAAGCTTATCCTTGAGCGCCAATTTCCTCTAGTCCCTATGGTTCTGGTAGAGGTCCTTCAATGTCTACCACATTGAAAATGCAGTATCTTTCCCATGGAAACTCGAGACAATATGGTCTCGAACTCCCTCAAGGATGATCTATCTCGCCTTCGCCACACACTTCTTCCACTCAGCCAACTCTTGTGCATTAGTTGAAGCTAGCTTTGGGATTTCTTGATCAATGAATTCCTTCAAGACATTGTCTTCTAATACAATCTCCATCCTATCTTTCCATGTTATGTAATTCGAGCTAGCTTCCAAGGCATACTCGAGTCTCAAGCCATAGAACGCCACTGGCCAACCTTGAAGTATGATATGAATTTGATTTGCACCTGCAACCTCGAACTTCAAACTTTGAATTCTCTTCTCAGTATACTGTTCACAGCTCCGATACCATGTAGAAAACCTGGTGCAGGTTAACTTGATAATGCAATATAAATCAAAGCAGAATACTATAACCTACTTCTACTATCAAATTACGGAAGCTTAAAGATCAAACTGAACAATATAACCAAAAGAAGAAGAATCAATGCACACGAAACACATGAAAATACTTTGGGGAAAGCCTCAACTAAAAACCCCACTATCTGTATTATCATACAAGGTGGAAATACATAGGAATTTTACAAAGCCTTAGCTCTCACAACTAGCTAGCTCTCAGTACAATCCTCGCAGATGCTCACAGGAAATCTTGGGTTCTCTCCAGCCTTCCTGTCTGCCCTCCAAGCTCCTATTTCCTTGTGTTGTTCCTTGTGGAAGATTCTCTTGTTACCAAGTGGAAAACTCTGATCTCACACACTTCAAAATCACGCAATCCTCAAGGATTTATCCTTGACTGCATGCATGAGTTTTCTCTTTGAGAAAACACATGCAACTGATAGTATATTGCCCTTGACTTAAATCTCAACTGGATCTTTCTAAGAATAGACATGCATGAGTTTCTCATGAGGGAATCTTCAGTTAATTGGAGTAGTACTAGTTGAGTGCATGCATGCATCAACTGACTATTAACTCACCATTAGTTCCTCAAACAGTTTGAAACTAATTTAACTGGACTTAACTTAGTAAACTGAGTTAACTAATTACAACTCAAATATAACTCAATCTTATCTCCTTAATTTAAGGGATAACTCTTGCATGACTGCAGAAAGACTTCTAACTTGAATTTCTCCAACTAATTAATTCAAAATGAATTAATTAATTATTTCCAAGTAGCTGTTAAGACTAAATTCGATTTTAGTTCACAATTTAATTCAAGGAAAAAATAAATTGGAATATGCTTGTTGCCATATTTCAACAATGGGTAGCAAAGAGGAGTGAGGGAAGATCTTACAAGAGACACCTTGAGGGTTGAAAAGTTTATAGAGAATATTAGGTAGATCCATATATAGGTAGATCAAAATTGTACCATTTGCCATTGAATTCCTAGAACTATGTTTTTAGATGATTCAAGGTGGAATTTGGTTAAGTGAATATCATGAGAACTATTTATAAGAAATTCCTGGTTAAAAAAAAACTTGAGAAGAAATATGATTTTTTTTTTTTAAATTCATATCGTAATAGTGGTTTATAATATAATTGGAGATTTTTTATTTGTTAGAAAGTCTATTAAAATGTCTAAAAAGCATTTCATCAAAACAAAGTAAATGCAAATCAAAATTGTACCATTTGCAATTGAATTATTGGGATTTAGTTTCTACATGTTTCAAGGTGGAATTTGGTTATCTTACAATAAATATGAAAATAAATATTTATATAGGAAATTTATTGGTTTAAATGAAAACTTGTGAAGAAAAATGATTTTCTATAATTAGGTGATAAATGTATAAAAATAGCCAAATAAATAATATACCAAAAGTTACAAACAATTTGGGATAAATGAAAAGGTGATTTTTGTGTTAAGCACCGTAATGGTTGTTTTGGAAGGTAATAATATTGGCGAGGAACTATATCAAAATTACATTGTGCAAAAGTATTATAATTTATCTTCTATAGATAAGATTATGCCAGTAGGTGAAACTCAACAATTTTTGAGTAAAACACATTAAGATTTTGATGAGGGATCACCTCTACGAAGATAGTGACATGGTTAAAATAGTAATGTAATAACCTTCACACATTATTATATGGTTGAAATTGCCATTATCTAATACTTTAGAAATCATTAGGAACCATTTTCTTAATTTTATTATGAAATTTTTTATTCTTAATTCATTATTTCAAAATTTTAATTACTAATATTATTATTTCTTGTCCTCTATTTAATGACGAGAACTCTTATGAGTATATATATTAATAGTATATAGTATATATATATTATATAATGCTATATAGATATATATATATTATATATATTAACTATATAGATATTAGCATAGGTATAGGTATAAGAGACTATAAAAGTGAGATGTGTGCTTTAGAAGTGGAAATCCATTGTTCCATGTTCCTCTCTATCTACCAATTTTGATATTCCAATTGACATCTTTTCTTGATAAGGGAAATGGGTCAATATTATAGGGTCTCTTTCTAGAATACCTGTACATTTTTAAAGAGGTGGCGCTCCTCTATTGATCACACTTTTTGTAGAAATATGGTGATAGAATTGCAACTGCTTAATAAGTTTAATCTAAAATCAAGAGACACAATTCTACTCTAATGATCTGCGGAATTTAATTCACAATTTAGAACAACATTAACAAACATGCAATAAGAAAAGTCACACATGCACAATATTTCTCTAGGGGAACCCAACTAGGAAAAACCCCTCAAGCCTCTTTGCATTAATCATATGAATAAAAAATGTATTACAATCACTTATCTTCTCTTAGCACAATCTACAAGTGAATAACTTATATCCCTGCTCAATGAGAAGCTCTGAACTAGACTTAATCAATTTTTGCATCTGCTTGAGCCCCTATTTCCTTGAACAAATCCTGAGGAATTAACCTCCATATTTTTTAGGAATTTTCCTCCAGTTGATTGCACAATTCCTAAGGATTGATCATCTGACCACATGCAACACCTATACACTCAAACTAGTTTATAGCTACTTGTTGCACTGCCTTGGAATCTCCACCACAACTAAGGAACTCAAATTCCTTACATGCACTAGTTATTTTGAGCTAATTGATCAGTTAACTGGATGGTCATTGAGTTAGACTGTTGTCCAACTGCACAACTAACCTTCCGCTAGTTCCATTAGTTGTTAAAACTAGATTAACTGAACACAATTGAATATAATTCAAATTGATTACTAAAATTTAGCAATCACATATGCTTAACTGAACTCCAACCCCTCTAACTCGAATTTAGTGAGCTAATTGGTGAAAAGTTCCATGTCACACAAGTTAACTGCCTCCAAGTTGTTTGTTGATGTGGAAATTCAAATTTTCTCAATTTGACCAAGGCAAAGTCAAATTGAGACTTTCTTGCTACACTTCTCAATGCTCCCTCTTAGAAAGAAAGGGATTACCAACCAATCCTATCCTACACCTATGGAACTTGAACTTCTCTCTTGACAAAGCCTTTGTTAAGATGTCAACATCTTGTTCCTCTGTCAGAATGTATTGTAGCAACATTATCCGCCTCTGCACATAGTCCCGTAAATGATGATACCATATATCTATATGCTTGGATCAACCGCAAAATATTGGATTCTTAGAGATCTTAGTGCAACTATGATTATCACAATAGATCACAATTGGATCCATCACTTGACCAAACAACCCCACAAGTATCTTTCTCATCTAGATCACCTCACATGTTGCTTGAATTGCAACCATGTATTCTGCTTCTATTGAGCTGAGCACCACAGATCTTTGCTTCCTTTTGTACTAGGAAACTATTGTAGACCCAACTATTAAAATTCCACCTAATGTATTGTTTCGATCAGATGGACTCCCTGCCCAATCTGCATCTTTTAAGCCACACAACTTCACTCCCTATGTACATCTGTATTATAATCCATTATGGGTAGTTCCTCTAAGGTACCATAAGACATTATACGTTGCCTTCCAATGCAATTTGGTTGGCCTAACCATATCTTGGTTCAGTTGGTTGATTGCATAGCACATACTTGGTCATGTTTTCACAAGATACATCAATGAACCCACTAAATGTCAATAAATGGTAGCATCAACCTCTTCACTTGAAGTGGCAGTCTCCTTCTTCTAGTTGGTTGCTAGAGGTGTTTCCATGGGATTACAACTCTCCATGTGAAATCTTTACAATATCTCGTTGGCATACTTGCCTTGAGACATAAACAATTCCACATCACCTTGCCATACTTCCAACCAAAGGAAGTAGTGCATGAGACCCACATCCTTCATCTCAAATTCCCTTGCAAGGTCCTCTTTGCAAGAGTTGATCAAATGCTCATCACCTATTAACATTAAATCATCAACATATAAAACAATGATAAAAAATTTACCTTCTACCAAAATATGATAGAAGTTCACACCACTTCACTTTTGGTGAAGGCCAAACCAGTGAGATAACTTTCGATCCTAGTGTACCAAGCTCGGGGTGCATGTTTGAGACTGTAAAACACTCGATTGAGTCTGCACACATGAGACTCTCGATCAAATGTCTCAAAACCTTCTAGTTTCTCAATGTACACTTCCTCCTCAATAACACCATTGAGAAATGTTGTTTTTACATCCGTATGGTGGATCTTCAACCCCATCTGTGCAACCAATGTAAGAATTGATTTAACGGATGGATACCTTGCTACAAGAACAAAGGTTCCCTCATAGTAAATTCCCTCAACTTGAGAGAATACTTTGGCCACAAATATGGCCTTATGCTTCACTATCCTTCTGTTTGTTGCGTGCTTAACCTTGAAGATCCATCTCGAACCCACAATTGATTTATCTACCAGTCTTGGGACCACTTACAAAACACTTTCTTCATGATGGATTCATATTCTTCCACCATTGCATTAACCCAAACATGTTGCTCTACTGCTTCCTCAAAAGAGGATAGTTTAGTTTCTAGAAGATCAGACATTAGAGCCATGCAGCTAGTGTACCTCTCAGGTGACCTCCATTGCCTGCAAAAATTTAAGGAGCTCCCACATTCTCCCACACATCCTGCACCAATCTATCATCTTCCCTGGTTCTTTTCCTACCTTCTCTGGATGGTTCTACTTGAGTGGATGTCTCCACTCTACCTCCTCTTTGTTCCTCCATTTGTGGCTGCTCCACAACTTCATGAGGCTCATCCTTTGGAGCTAAATTCTCCTCTTCTAGTGGGATCCAAAGCTCCATCTCAAGAGAGTATCGCATCACTTTCTCCTCATCAAAATTTACATCCCTTCACACAACTATCATTTTGAGGGAAGGTAAGTACACATGGTAATTGTGTGGTGTTTCGGTGTAACACATAAAAACTCCCAACTCTGCTATCGGCTCAAGCTTCTTCCTTGAATATTTGGAGACATGGTAGTAAACAGAGGCTCCAAATATTATGAAGTGAGACACATCTGGCTTCCTCCTTGAGAAATCCTCCTTTGGTGTAATCATACCAAGAATCTGATGAGGACTCTCGTTCTGCAAGTAGACTGTTGTGTTACATGCCTCTACCCACAAATGTAGTGGCATGCCTTGGTCATGTAGCACAACCCTCATCACTCCCACAATGCTATGGTTCTTTCTCTCAACTACCTTATTCTACTATGGGTTGTGGGGTGCCTCCATCTCTCTTTGAATGCCTTCTTTCACAAAAAAAATCCTTGAAGTCATTCGAAACATACTCACCTCCATGGTCGCTCTTAAGAGTCTTCACCCTCTTTCCATGATCCAGGTGGACATTGGTGGCCACCTACCAAGTCCACTTGGACCCCCACCATTGTTTCTCTCAACATTTTCAGTTTCCTTAATTGTAGCACAACTTACTATTTTTAGCAGTTTTTCGGGCCTTGAACTTCTAGAGCTGTTTTGAGGCCCTAAACCACGTTTTTTGGGAAAATTGAGAGCAACAGGGGTCCATGGATCGATGTTGCTCTTCCCAATATTGTATTTCTCGTATAGATCTTTCTAACGAGATATTGTGCACGTCAAACGAAGGTCATATGCCAAAGTTACGACCCCGAGAAGTTGATGTACCAATTTACCCAAAAGGGGCCCACAGTTTGGCGTTTCATCTTCTAGGGTTAGGTTTTTGGATGTTTAGGGTTTTCCATTGTTTCTCAACAATAAATAGGCCTTCGAGCCTCATTGTAATATAGTTCAGAGGCATGTAGCCGCCACATCTCTTCTCAAAGATAAGCTACCGTCGCCCTGGCTGGGTTATTTCCATTACTGTTTGTAAGAATATTTCAGTATTTTACATTAATGAAATGAAGTATTATTTCCACTGCACATCTGTTTTTATGGTTATCTCTGTAATTTGTTACATTCCTGTTTAAATCCAGATCAGTGGTATCAAAGCGATCTGCTTTTTCTCTGTTTTTCTTTGCATGTCCCCAACGAGGTTGGGATATAAGGAGTTAGGGCTTGAACTGGTCAAACCTTTGCAAGACCAACCTCACAAATCCCAACGGCCTCCCATGGTAGATGAGAAGAAAGATTAGGGGGCAGGATATCCTATCAAAATCTTGCTCGAAGAAGCCCTCAAGCAACAAAGGAATGCTATGATGGACAACTTTGCCCATATCCTTCAGTGGCTACCCAGAAGTGACGCATCGGCTTCTAGCAGCTACTCTAGAAACGCCACGCCCTTTAAGGTACAAGTTAATTTTGAAATCCCCATATTCGAGGGTCAGATAGACGCAGATGCCATAGATAAATGGTTAAATCTGCTAGAGGGTTATTTTTCTATTCATGAATTTTCGAGTCGGGAAAAGTTTGTTTTCACTCTTCTCAAAGCATCCCCCCACATTAAGGACTGTGGGAAACCTACTACAAGCAAAAGGATGAAAATATCGGCTCACTATTTTCAGCTGCACCCACCTGGAATTCATTCCGGGATGCCATCAAGGAGTAGTACTACATTGTCAGAAGCTATGAGGATCAATACATAAAGTGGACCATGCTGTGGCAGGGAAGGGACCAAAATTTGCCGGCGTTTACCAATATTTTCCATACCCTTCGCACAAAGTTGGGTATCAAGGATTCAGAGCAACATTTGATACTAAAATACCGTGGTTGCCTGCACAAGTACATCCAAGAAGAAATAGAATTCCTGAACATCTCCTCGCTTGGCACAACATACCAATATGCCGTCAAGGTCAAGAAAAAGTTTAAACAGAAGAAGCGAGACTTTGGCTTTGTGAATCCGAAGCAAGGGAAAGGTGCTCCTAAATCACAGAACAAATGACAAAGCCAAGGCAGGGAAGCCCAAGACAACCGGCCAAAGCTGCAAGCAAAGAACAACGTCGCGAAGCCAAAAAAGGACACGGGAAAATGGTGTGAGTTCCATAAGAGCTCCACTCACAACACAAGTGAGTATTGGGCCAAGTAGTCACTGGTGGTTGAGCTAAATGTTTCAGAATCAGATGCATGTTTCAACTTTGAGTCAGAACCTGACAAGGGGAATGACAAAGGGAAGCAAATTATTAATGCGGAGCCCAATGCCACCATTCCCACAACGAAGATACAAAAGGAGGAACCCGAGGATCCAGAGGAGGAGGAGCATCTCTTCCACTCCCAGATGTGGGTAAAGGGCTCCCTGCTACAGTTCATTATCGATAGCGGGAGCCAAAAGAACCTCATTTCGACAGAGGTCATGAAGTGGTTGGGCCTACCAACCATATCACATCCACAACCGTACACCATTGGGTGGCTTCACCAAGGACGGGATCTTCGCGTGAGCCAGTAGTGTCGCCTTCCATACAACATCAAGCCCTTCATAGATGAGGTATTGTGTGACATTGCTCCCCTTGAAGTTTGTGATGTATTATTAGGACAACCATACTTGTGGAAGTGACATGCTGTGTATGAATCACGGCCCCGTGTTGTTATTGTTACATTGAGAAATAAGCTGTATAGGATACCGGAGGTTACTCTTTGGTTACTACAAAACAATGCAATAAGCTCATTTCCAAAACTGGGAAATTTATTTTCCTGATGATACACCCTCAAGGCAAGAAGAAGACGGTGGCCACGACCTCTAGACAGGGCCCCTCTACACGACAACTACAAATGGCCAAGGTCATGGAGGAGTACGAGGACATCTTCACCTCCCCCGCAGGGGTTCCTCTACACTGTCAGGTCAAGCACTCCATCGATCTAATCCCAGGTTTGCTGCTACCCAATGGCCCAATCTATCGACGCTCCGTTCTGGAGAACGATGAAATCAAGAGGCAGATTCAGGAGATGTTGCAGAAAGGTCACATCCGTCCAAGTTCATCGCCTTGTGGGAGCCCGATCGTGTTGGTACAGAAGAAGGATGGGACTTGGAGACTTTGTATTGACTATCGGGCATTGAACAAGATCACTGTCTGTAATAGGTATCCAATCCTGCAGATTGATGACCTCCTGGACCAACTAAAGGGGGGAAAATATTTCAGTAAAATCAGTCTGAAGTCAGGATATCACCAGTTACCAATCGAACCCTCTGATGTGTGGAAGACTACCTTCAAAGCCAAGGAGGGCCTTTTCAAATGGTTGGTTATGCCTTTCGGATTGATGAATGCTCCTGCAACTTTCATGAGGCTAATGGATGACATCTTGCAGCCATTCACCAACTCATTTGTACCAGTATACTTGGATGACATTCTGATCTTCAGCCAAAGTTGGGAAGAGCACCTCCACCACATCTGATAGGTTCTCCAAACACTGCGGGAACACAAGCTATGTACCAATTTGGAGAAATGTACTTTTGGCATGACCCAGGTTCAGTATTTGGGATACATTATTGATGAACAGGGGGTCCATGTGGATCCAGCCAAGATCCAAGTCATTTGGGATTGGCCATCTCCAACCACTCTGACAGAGCTCTACAACTTTCTAGGTCTTGCCAACTTCTACCACAGGTTCGTGTTGGGGTTTTCTCATATCACTTGGCCCTTGAGTCAAGTCACCAAGGGAGGAGTGAAAGAAAAATTATTTTGGTCTGAATCTCAACAGAAGGCATTCACAGAGTTGAAAGATCGCCTCTGCATGGCACAAGTGCTCACATTACCAGATTTGCAACAACCATTTGAGGTCGAGACATATGCCTCTGACTATACTATTGGGGCAGTCCTTACTCAACATGGGCATCTAGTGGCAATCACAGTGAGACACTTCCAGTCACAGTCTGGAAGTATCCCACTTATGACAAAGAGATGTATTCCATTGTGCAGGCCTGTCGACAATGGAAGCATTACATTTTGGGGAATGAAACAGTCATCCACACAGACCACAGACCTCTGCAGTTCATACAGACCCAAGGGATATTGCAGAATAATCGCCATTAGAAGTGGTCTACATACCTGCAATAGTTCCATTTGAATATCAAGTATAAGAAGGGAAACACCAATAATTTTGCAGATTGCCTCAGTCAACCACCGATCATGGCATTAACCACCGTACTCACCTCTTATGGGCATGAGACTTCTGATTGGCCACTACTCTACAAAAGCAACCTAGAATTCGGCCACACATACCATACACCCTTGGAGGGTTGGCATGTTCTAGATTTTCACCTCTAGCATGCCCTGTTATGCCACCTGGGTCACCTTTGTGTTCCTTCAAACGAGTGTGCCAAGATGATTTGGGAAGCACACTACAGTCGAGCTGCTGGGCATTTCGGGGTCGAGAAAATGGTGGCAGTTCTGCAAAAGTATTTCTATTGGCCGAATCTTCGACAGGATGTCGGGAAGTACATTAGATCATGTACTGTCTGTGCCACTGCCAAACCGACCATCAAGAAGCAAGGCCTCTATACCCCACTAACTACCCCTAGTCGGCCTTGGAAATCCATCTCCATGGATTACATGTCAAGCCTTCCTTCCACTAAGCATGGAAACAATTGTGTTTTTGTGGTCATCGACAAGTTCTCAAAGATGGCCATTATGGCGGCCTGCAAGAAGAATATCACAACAGAAGCCATTGCTAAACTCTTCTTTGAATGAGTGTGGGTGCCCTTTGGGATCCCACTGTCTATCATCTCATAACGGGATAGTCGGTTCCTCAGTACATTTTGGTCTAGTCTCTGGTCAATGCTGGACACCAAACTCACTAAGTCCACAACCTTCCATCCTCAAACTGATGGCCAGATAGAGGTTGTCAACAGGATGATTGTACACATTCTGCGCACGTACAACTCAAAGCATCCACGTACATGGGACGAGAGCCTCCCCTATGTTCAACACAGTTACAATCGAGCTCTTCACAACTCGATTGGCCACAACCCTTTTTAGGTGGGCTTAGGATTCCAACCACTATGCCCCATTGATGTGGCCATGTCACTTGTAGCTACTCACATAGATTCGGCTCATGTCCAGTCCGAAACAGACAAGGCAACTAGCTTCATTGAGCACATCCAACATATTCGCAAGCAGGTCCATGACATTCTGGAGAAATCAAATGCCAAGTACAAGCAGCGACATGATCAACATCGGGTGCCACACAAGTTTCAGGTGGGTGACAAAGTATGGTTACATTTGCAAAAGGAACACCTTACTGGAGCCTATCAGAAACTGAGACCACTCTGATATGGTCCTTACACCATTGCTAAGGCTGTGGGAGACAATGCATATGAGCTCAACATTCCCCCATTCCTTGGCCTGCACCCAGTGTTCAATGTGGACCGCCTTCGGCCATTCGTTCCACCATTACTAGACACATCTGACATTGCAGAATAGCTCACCCCCACAGAATTAAATCCAGATTGCATGGAACAAGTTGCAACTGATTGGATCATGGACACATAGATCAAGAACACTCACCAACAAAATATCCAACTGTATCGAGTTGTCAAAGCAGACCAACTCCTTCACCAGGGCAAGTGGCTCACCAAGGACCAAGTTCAGCAGAAGTTTCCTCATCTCATGGAGGAACTCAATGCAATGGGGACCATTGCTTCCTAAGGGGGG
>APFE030011454.1:179311-200753 GCA_000404065.3 Pinus taeda
AAGTCCACTTGGACCCCCACCATTGTTTCTCTCAACATTTTTAGTTTCCTTAATTGTAGCACAACTTACTATTTTTAGCAGTTTTTCAGGTCCTGAACTTACGGAGCCGTTTTGAGGCCCTAAACGACGTTTTTTGGGAAAACATGGAGCAACATTGGTCCATGGACTGATGTTTCTCTTCCCAAAGTTGTAGTTCTCGGATAGATATTTCTAACGAGATATTGTACATGTCAAACGAAGATCATATGCCAAAGTTACAACCTCGGGAAGTTGATGTACTAATTTACCAAAACAGGGCCCACAGTTTGGCGTTTCAGCTTCTAGGGTTAGGTTTTTGGATGTTTAGGGTTTTCCATTGTTTCTCAACAATAAATAGGCCTTTGAGCCTCATTGTAAGACAATTTAGAGGCATGTAGCCGCCACATCTCTTCTCAGAGATAATCCACCATCGCCCTAGCTGGGTTATTTCCATTACTGTTTGTAAGCATATTTCAGTATTTTATATTAATGAAATGAAGTATTATTTCCATTGCACATCTGTGTTTATGGTTATCTCTGTAATTTGTTGCATTCCTGTTTAAATCCGGATCATGCCAACCTTTTTCTCAACTAGTTCCATGAATTTTACGAACTTTGACAAGGTATCATCCTTCTTTCACATGAAGAAGATCCAACACTTCCTTGAGAAACCATCAATAAGAATAGCAAAGCATTTGTTTGGTAGTGGAGGATATTGAGAAAGGTCCATATACATGAGAGTGGAATATTTCCAAGAATGCATGTGCTTTGTTGTCTCAATCATGGAATGTGATTTCACATACTTCCCCAAGGTACAACCCTTGTATATATCTTGTTTCTCAAGTGATCCTTTAGGGAGGCTAGTGGTTATTTGTTGCATAATTTTCAGGGCGCCATGATGCAAATGGCCCAATCTCTTGTTCCATAGTCACTGACATCGCGAATTTGCACTTTCTTTGCCTTACTTCTTAATGCAACACAATCTTCCACATCAATTTTATATAGGTTCTTCACACGAACCCTGATCTAATTCACTCGTCCAGTGGCTATGTGTTGTAGGAATGCTTTCCCTTTGTTGAAAATCACATCATAACCATGATCTTCCAAAACTATTACAAAGATGAGGTTCTTCTTTAGGCCTGATACAAACATGACATCTTTGAGGTGAAGAGGGGATCCAAACTCCCTCTTAAAGGTTATTGTACCAATCCCAATAGCATTGTACCTTCCATCATCCCCAAGCTCAATATGCATATGGAGATATTTCTCCTCCAAGTCACTGAAAATATCTCTACACCCTATCATGTGGAACGAGGCACCTAAGTACAGATACCACACACTCCCCATCACAGTGTTGGCCATGCATGCAATAAGGGTGAATTATAGCTCAAACTGTGAAGCCAAAGCTTCACATATTGCTCCTCTTGAGTTATTCTTGCCAAAATTTCTGTGTGAACACTTTGTAGCATAGTGCCTGAATTCATGACAATTGAAGCATTTTATTTGGACAAGTCTTTCTTCTTTCTTCCTTGGCTATTTTCTAGTTTGGTTTGAGATTTCTTCCCTTTTCCCTTCTTTTCCTTTCCAACAAATGCAAAATTTTCTTCATCCTCCCCCTTGGATAAGGTTTCATCTCTAGTATTTTTCTTGATTTCTTCTTGTACCAAATCAGACCACAAGTGTTCCCAAATTGGTATTTTCTCCCTCCCATTCACCGAAACCTGGTAGCTATGCTAACTTTTCAGCTAGGCTCCCAAGTCATCTTATGCAACATTCACACCAACCCCTATAAGCTCATCCCGAACTTGTGTAAATATGGTGAGATACTATGAAATAATGTCATTCTTTTGCATCTTGATGTTTCGAAGTTTTCCTTTGAGGGCGAGTTTTCTATGGTCACTGTCATTCTCGAATAGCTTTATCATTGTCTTCCGCATTGTGAAATGAGTTTTTTCCCCATGGATATTTGAGACAATATGGTCTTGCACTCCCTCCAAGTTATTCTCCTCACCTTGGCTACATCTTTCTTCCATTGAGCTAGGTTCTAGGCATCAACTGATCCTTTTGAAATTTCAATCTTGACATATTCCAAAACTCTGTTGTCATCAAGAACCACCTCCATGCAATGAAATTTGAGCTACCTTCCAAGGCATACTCTAATATCAACCTGTTGAAGGTCATTTTCCCAACTCTGAAGAGATCCTACTACGTTGAAGCTGCAAATTTCGAACCTCCTAGGAACAACTTTGAAATTCCTATTCTAATGTGAATCCTACTCTTATACCATGTAGAAATATGGTGATAAACTTGCAACTGGTCAAGAAGTTTAATCTAAAATCAAGAGGCACAATTCTACTTTACTAATATGTACAATTTAATTCACAATTTATAACAACATTCACAAACATGCAATAAGAAAAACCACACATGCACAATATTTTCTTAGGGGAACCCAACTAGGAAGAACCCCTCAAGCCTGTTTGCATTAATTAGATGAATAAAGAATGCATTACAATTTCTTTCCCACTCTGAGCATAACCTAAAAGTGAATAACCTATCTCTTTTCTCAATGAGAAGCTCTTACCCAAACTTAGTCAATTTCTACCTCTACTTGAGCCCCTATTTCCTTGTGCAAATCTTGAGGAATTAGCCTTCAAATCCTGAGGAATTTTCCTCAAATTGATTGTGCAATTCCAAAGTATTGATCATCTGACTGCATGCAACACCTATACACTCAAAATAGTTTACAATTACTTTTTACACTACCTTGGAATCTCCACCACAGCTAAGGAACTCAAATTCCTTGCATGCATTGGCTATTTCGAGCTAATTGATCAGTTAACTAGAAGATCACTAAGTTAGACTGCTATCCCACTACACAACTAACCTTCCACTAATTCCATTAATTGTTAAAACTATTTTAACTGAACACAACTAGATATAACTGAACTAGATTACTAAAATTTAGCAATCACACATGCTTAATTGAACTCCAAGCCTTCTAACTTGAATTTACCGAGCTAACTGAGTGAAAAGAACCATGACACACAAGTTAACGGCCTCCAAATTTTCTATTGACGTGGAAATTCAAATTTTCTCAATTTGACCAAGGCAAAGTCAAATTGAGTCTTTCTTGCTAAACTTCTCAACACTCTTATCTACATATAAATTGAATATTAAATATCAAACATTTAACATATGCACCTATGAGTGTGATATGAAAATGGGGCACTAAAGGCTTCTTGTCAAGCTTACAAGAACCTCTCCCACTTCCAAAGCTTAAATATTCCCAAGATAATATGATTAACCAATTGCGGAATTAATAATGCTTGAAAATAGGTGTGTGCTGGTGTTTGTTTTTAACTGTTCAAATGCCTTAAGTTCGGTTGTTTATGCTGATATGTAAATACACGTGACAGTAAATAATGCAACAATAAAACAAACACACAGAACAACAATATAATATGGAGTTCACCCAAAACTCTTGGGCTACGTCTCCTTGAGCTCTAGTCAACTTGACTAGGCTCTTTGGGATTATGGCATAAGTCCTTTTACAAGATCCACGGTCAACTCCACTGGTTTACACAGAACACGATGGGCTTAGAACACCATCTTATCCCTGGCTCTGAAGCTCTCCGGTTTTTTGGCTTTAGCTCTGGCTCTGGCTTTGGCTTTAGCTCTTGGCTCTGGCTCTGGCTCTGGCTCTAGCTCTGGCTCTAGCTTTGGCTCTGGCTCTTGGCTCTGGCTCTGGCTCTGGCTCCTGGCTCTAGCTCTTGGCTCTCAGCTCTTGGTTCTGGCTCTATGAGCTATCAGCAGTTCGCTCGACCTCCAAGCGACTGTATTAGTGACTTTCAATTCTCTGATTTTTGGCTCGACCTCTAAGCAACTCCAAAAAATCCCTCAGCTACCTGCGCTTCCCACTACCTCATCAATTGAGCTCTATGGCTTTCTTGAGGCATCCTTCCAGTTCTATGACTTCCCCAGCCGTTTTTCTGCGTGTAATCATTCCTCTACGGCTCTGCGACTTCTTCTGCTCCTTGTCTCTTCAATTGGCCATCTGGCTCTGTGGCTCTCTCTGCATTACAAATGCATCATCATTGCCTATAAAACACCCGCTTGTAGCGTGGCACAATGATCAAGGGTAGTTACAAAGGAATTGGGGCCTTCCTTTAGGCGAAAACCTGAAAATGGAACAAAATTCCAATACACAAAGATTTACTAGAAATACACTATTGGGCGCAAAAGCCCGCACTTCAAATTCTATGAAATCACGCTCATATCCCTATGGTCCGCCCTTTTATGGCTAATGCAAGCCCACCGTTGATCCGCATGATCTCCAATCGAACAGTTGACAGCAATTTCAAGTGGCTTATGTGCACGGAGATTACCTACTCGAAAAGGCCATGCCACGTGTCAGCTAGTGTATGGGATCGGTCGGAGCCCATCCAATACCACTTACCGCTTGAGGCCCACCTGAAATCCAGCTTACCATAGATTTCCTTTGTATTTCGGTTTTATAACGGAAATGCGCTAATACATAGAAAAAGCCCGAAAACACTTTTATATTGGAACTCAAAATTTATAGGGCTGTATTTATAAACCCTATCGGGTCTGCGCCCTGATCGCTAATCGCAATCACGTTGTGTCAACGGCCCTTGGTATCAGGGATTGCCGATATCAACGTATTGCTATCGAACTCGTCGCTATATCACACATCGCAATCGCAACGGCCCCAGGGGTCTTCCCTTTGACCATGCCGACCGTCGATTGCCGATATCGCACCTCGTGTATCGCATTGGCGGGTGTCTATGTCCGTGCTCCTCCAATCGAAGATCGCCCCGATCGTCGATTGCCCCGATCGCCAATATCGCAATCGCTAATCGCATGTTGCCTTGTCTGGGGTCCCGATATCGGACGAAGGCTTACCTCCGATGCGATAGGTTGGAAGTTGCAATCGAGGGTTCCTTCCGCCGTTGCCTTAAGTCTTTCACTTTGCGCATTTGCGATGCGATTTCCTTAAGGAGCCTTTTAGGCCATTTTTAGAAGGAATGCCTCCTTTTTCAAAGGACAAAGGCAATCTTCTTTATACAATAACTTCTGCATCTGAAGTCCATTTTCGTCCATTCAAGTTGCAGTAGATTCAGAATGAGAAGATCTATGCAATGGGACTATTTCCAAGAGCATCCTTGGACTTTAATTTTCCTATGTGAGGAACATTTCAGACATAGAAGTCTATCCAAGATCCATTTTGGATCACACCTTTCCACTAAAAGAAATTTTGGTCTCCAAAAGACTGATATACTGATCTGAACAGTAAAAGAGAGTACCTCACCCTCTTCTTTCAACCTCCATACACTTTCCTCTACATAGTGCCTCTGAACCAAAGCCTTTGACCACTCTCCTTCCTGGATGTGCCGGTCCTCTTGGGAAGAACTATTTTCCTCCTTGACTTCATGCTCCTGTTGAGATGGTCACAGAAGGTAGTTTGAACTTCTCTGCCTTGACCATTGATCCAAGTTGGATCAAACAAATGTGAAGTACATCTGCTCCACAAAATTTTCATTTGTACCTGTTTGACAAGCTGTCAACAACAACTGTTAACAACAACAGAAATACAGACAACAACTGGATAGCCTAAACTCCTGCTTCAACAAAAGAAATAGATTTTCACATCTTGTGAATACCCCCATGTCTTACATCTGCATACAAATGATGGACTAGATAACAAGTCCACAAACATGCCTTTAAAACAAATGACCTTTCAAGTCAAGCATGTAGAAAAATATCTCTAGGACTCGTTTTAAAAGATGAAACACTTCATCATTGTTTCCATCTTGGAGACCAAGTTAACTTCTCCCAAGTCAACATTTCATCACATGCATGTCAAAGCAATCAACCATTCAAGTTAATTACACATACATGTTCAAATACAAGGAAATCATTAGCATCCCTGTGTTCAAGCACATCATTCTTATGCATGCATTTCATCCTTCAACTTTCACTTAAGCACACTATACTTTCGAAGCTAAAATGAACATAATGTTGTAGCAACAAAGTGAGTCTCCTACTCAACCTTTCCATTCACCTTCTTGGTAAAATCCTGCAACTTGCATTCAATTAACAAAGAAATGCAAATAGATGCATCAATAGACATGCAATCTTAATTGGATAAGAACTCTAACCATTTCCTACCAACCCATTTCAAAGGTCTTTCCTTTGTCTGCACATCCGCATCAACATGTGAATCATCCTGAAATACATCATCCATGGAAACTTCCTTTCCATTTCTGTCATCTTCTCTTTCCACTTTATTCAAGTTTCATTCAAGCATTTTTGGATTCAAAGTCCAACACTTTGCAACAAGATGTCCTTGCTTATGGCAATAAGTGCAACACATGTGCATCCTCTTGACATCATGATTTACCTTGTCCAATGGACCTTTGGCTTCTTTCTTCCTTTCCTTCAAAAGTTTCCTGTATGTGGCCATTCTCTTCCAACATCTAGGAACATTATGGTTATCCAAACCACAAAAGGAACAAGAAATTCTTTTCCCATACTTATATGGAAATTTATCATGTTGAACATAATCAAAATGAATATGATAAGAACCAGATTTATACCTTTATTTTTCACCTTTATTACCTTCTTGAGGAGGTGAATCAAATGAAGAAGTGGCTCCCCTTGGAACACCAACAATCTCTTCAAGGCTATTAGCGTTTACACAACTCTCTAGTTCAAGTGTGTGCTTCTGAACACCTGTATCCTGCAAATGATGTTTCAAGCTATTGCATTCCTCCTGAATACAATCTTCACACTCTTGAGGTAGAAGACTTGAAATGAAACTCCTTCTTGGGATTGTTTCAATTGTCTTCATGAAAGCTTTGGAACTTTCTCCATAAGACTATCCATAGCCAAGACGCAAATACTTAGGCCTTTCCTCAACCATTATTGGCTCAACAATACCCTGTGCATGTTTACCTAATCCTTTTCCTTCATAGCCCATCTTGGACATTAACTTGGAACCTATGCCTCTGGTATGTTTTTCAAAAGAACTAATACAAGAATTTGAAGACAAACAGGAATTGTTTACCTCTTCTTTAAGCTGATACTTGACTAAGTTTTCTTTGGAAACAAAGAGTTGTGTCTCCAACTCATGCATCCTTTTCAGGTTCATTTTTGCAATATGAAGTTGCCTCTCCATTTCCTGCAATTTTTTAGAAAGAAACTTCTTCTCTTCCTCCATGGAATTCAACTACTCTCTACGTATGCTCCTCTTCCTTCCACCCTCATACATTTCTCTCACCATATCCATCATGGTGAACAATTCTTTCTCCATGTCTTTATCAAAGAGTCTTGTGAAGAAAGAAGAATTTGAGGAGTCACTTGTAGAAGTTGTCATTATTCCAATGAACGAAAGAACTTCAAACAATATTAATAAAGAGCTTATTCAACAACCTTTTGCAGCAAACCTCTTGTGCTTCAAGGATTGCCTTGAGGTCATTTGGGATAAGAAGAATGCCTTTAACCCTTCTTCCTTTTTGTCCTCTCCTGGATTGAGCTATCAATAGCTTTCCCTTCACCTCTGCAAACTCAAACAATAGTCAGTCTACAAACAAGCATACAATCAACCTCTGACTGTTTAAACACCTTTCAGACAAGCAATCTTTTCTTTGTCAATCAAGCATTCTGATGTAACCTTCTCTAAAGGTGGGGTTAATCAACCTTAAGCTCTGATATCACCTGATCTAAAAATGGGGCACTAAAGGCTTCTTGTCAAGCTTACAAGAACCTCTCCTACTTCCAAAGCTTAAATATTCCCAAGATATTATGATTAACCAATTGAAGAATTAATAATGCTTGAAAATAGGTGTATGCTAGTGTTTGTTTTTAACTGTTCAAATGCCTTATGTTCAATTGTTTATGCTAGTATGTAAATACATGTGACAGTAAATAATGCAATAATAAAACAAACACACAAAACAACAATATAATATGGAGTTCACCCAAAACTCTTGGGCTACGTCTTCTTGAGCTCTAGTCAACTCAACTAGGCTCTCTGGGATTATGGCATAAGTCCTTTTACAATTTCCACACTCAACTCCACTGGTTTACACAGAACACAATGGGCTTAGAACACCATATTATCCCTGGCTCTGAAGCTCTCTGGCTTTCTGGCTCTGGCCCTAGTTCTGGCCCTGGCTCTGGCTTTGGCTTTGGCTCTTGGCTCTTGGCTCTGGCTCTGGCTTTGGATCTAGCTCTCAACTCTGGCTCTGGCTCTTGCTCTAGCTCTTGGCTCTCGTCTCTTAGCTCTGGCTCTATGAGCTATCAGCAGTTCGCTTGACCTCCAAGCGACTGTCTCAGCAACTTTCAGCTCTCTGATTTTTTGCTCGACCTCCAAGAAACTCCAAAAACTCCCTCAACTACTTGCACTTCTTGCTACCTTGTCAATTGAGCTCTCTGGCTTTCTTGAGGCATCCTTCCGGCTCTACGGCTTCCCTAGCCATTTCTCTACATGTAATCATTCCTCTGCGATTCTGCAGCTTCTTTTGCTCCTTGTCTCTTTGACTAGCCATCTGGCTCTGTGGATCTGTGGCTCTCTCTACGTTACAAATACATCATTTCCTATAAAACACCCACTTGTAGCATGGCACAATGATTAGGGGCAATTACAAAGGAATTGGGGCCTTCCTTCAAGTGAAAACCCAAAAATGGAACAAAATTCCAATACACAGAAATACACTATTGGGTGCAAAAGCCTGGACTTCAAATTCTATGAAATCACACTCATATCCTTATCGGGTCCACCCTTTTATTGTTGTCACAAGCCCACCATTGATCTGTGTGATCTCTAATCTAACGGCTGACAGCCATTTCAAGTGGCTTATGTGCACAGAGATTACCCGCCCAAAAAGGCGGTTTTCTATCTCTTGTGCATGCCACATGTCGACCAGTGTATGGGATCGGACAGAGCCCGTCCAATACCACTTATCGCCTGAAGCCCACCCGAAATACCGCTTACCACAAATTTCCTTTGTATTTCGGTTTTATAATGGAAATGCGCTAATACACAGAAAAATCCTGAAAACACTTTTATATTGGAACTCAAAATTTATAGGGATGTATTTATAAACCATATCGGGTCCACGCCCTGATCGCTAATCGCAATTGCGCTGTGTCAACGACCCTTGGTATTGGGGATCACCACTCGCTGATATTGGCATATCACTATCGGCCTCGTCGCTATATTGCACATCACAATCGCAACGGCCCCAGGGGTCTTCCCTTTGACCATGCTAACCGCCGATACGCCGATCTCCGATATTGCACCTCATGTATCGCATCGGCGGGGGTCTATGTCCCCGCTCCTTCGATCGCCGATCACCCCGATTGCCGATATCGTAATCGCTAATCGCATGTTGCCTTGTCTGGGGTCCTGATATCAGGCGAAGGCCTACCATTGATGCGATAAGTTGGAAGTCGCAATCAGGGGTTCCTTCTACCCTTGCCTTAAGTGTTCCGCTTTGCGCATTTGCGATGCGATTTCCTTAAGGAGCCTTTTAGGCCATTTTTAGAAGAAATGCCTCCTTTTTCAAAGGACGAAGACAATCTTCTTTCTGCGATAACTTCTGCATCCAAAGTCCATTTTAGTCCATTCAAGTTGCAGTAGATTCAGAATGAGAAGATGTATGCAACGAAACTATTTCCAAGAGCATCCTTGGACTTTCATTTTCCTATGTGAGGGACACTTCAGGCTTAGAAGTCTATCCAAGATCCATTTTGGATCAAAGTGGACCGAGTGTTTTTTAATGTAAAGAATAAAACAATAAATTATATTCTCACAAGTTAATTCCACATGACAGTTCATAGACATATGTGAGGAAACATATTTGAAGAAAATTAAAATAGATGGAAATAAAGACCATTGGTCCACATATTTAGAAAACTATAAAATTATATTATGCATTTGGAATCGAAAGAGAATAGGAAAACATTCACAAAATTTCTACTTCTTATTTGGAAATTAAAGTTTTAGAATAAAAAATGAAATGATTTCTTGAAATAATCTCTCTACAAGAGTAAAACAATAATATACAAACATGAAATGTTAGAATAAAGTTAAGTTCCTAAAGCATAATCACAAAATCTTGTTACTTAATTGTAAAATAAAATGCATTTTCTCCCTAAGGGACTAGGATTGGGCTTCCATGGATCAATAGTAATGATAAAAGGTACCAGGAAGAAAGAGAGAAACACAATCAGGGATTGGATTTAGAAAACATGAAACAATTCAATAAAGTTGTATTGATTGCAAGACTAAGAAGAGAGTATGGAATTGCTTAAAAAGAAAATAAATAATCACAAAAGTGCAGGAGTGCCACCGGTGGAGTGACCTCTCTCTCCTCTATGTTGAATAAGTGCATGTTTATATGGCTACATGAAAGATCATTATCCTAATTACTTGGGTAGTTATTGAGGACTAACGATTTTTTTATCGATTAGTGTAGCCATTCTTCAATATACTCTTTCATTAGAGGAACGATGATGGATTTCTATACTTGTAACTCAAATATTTCTTCTTTGATTTCTTGTGCATCCAATCATGGTTGTATGGATGTAGATAATTGGTCCTCATTATCATTGGAAAAAGTAACCAACCACTTCTTAATTTGAGCCTCCAAAAAGTCTGTAAAGTAGTCAAACTCATAACCTAATGATGTTTTGATAATTTTTAATTATTCTTTCAATATATCCCGAGGAACTGTAACAATCCTAGTTAAAAACTCATGTAAAATATATAAATACCATGTATGATGGGACACATATTCCAAGCGGAATGGTGGGGGAAACATCCAAGTGGGTGTTGATTCAGTTTATTATGGCTAAGGAAATTGGCAAAGGCAATGACTAAGGATTTGGAAAGGCAAAATTGAATTTTTGGCACATTTATTTATGAAAATAAATGAAATTAGGATAAAAGGAAGGTGAAAGGTCACAGGTTTCATGTGAGGAGGAAAATGAAGGAAAATAATGGAAAATGAAGAAAATATAGGTCTCATTCATAAAAATGCTTCTTAGGAGCAGTTGGTAAGCTTTTGGCTTAAACTTGGTCAGTTCAGTTTTGGAGCTCTCTCATTATTCTCTCTCTCTCTCTCATACTCTTAGAGACTTGGAGTTTTCTTGGAGAACTCTTGGAGGGTGTGGCATACTTGGATTCTTGGAGCAAGAAGGAAAAGGAAGAGTAGGAAAGCACAAGAGGGCATCAGGATCAACAACTACATCAGATTTGCTTGTAGGTACCAAGTTGCATGTATGTTTCCTTCACTAGTTTTGGCATGCATGGAATATGCATGTGGGTTCTTGGTAATGATATATCATTAGCATGGAGGATTGCCTAGCCTTGCCATTTCCTAGATAGCCATGGTGTTTGGGGGTTTATTTCCATTGTTTTTTTTTGGTTGGTTCTCATGTTTCCTTAGCTTGGGTTGAGTTACTAGTTCCTGAAGCTTTGGTTGGACAAATGCTCTGGATCCCTGTAACAACTTGGGTTGAGTTACTAGTCCCGTAGCCTTGATTGGAAAATCACTCTGGAGCCCTTGGTGGTTTGAGTTACTAGTCCTAGAGCCTTGGTTGGACAAACACTCTGAATCCCAACGACAGCGGTGGGTTGAGTTACTAGTCCTGTATCTTTGGTTGGAACAAATCCTCTGGAGCCCTGGATGGCTGGGATAAAGACCGATCTGATGATGGTTTTGTGATGTTCGACCGTGAGATGGAATCACTGTATGATAGGTTGAGGTGGATGGCCTCTGGAAACCTTGGATGAGTTTTGATTGATGTGTTCTATGAGATCCCACATTCATGCTTAGAATATGGCACGAGGGTGAATGGTTGAAGGGAGATTTGACTTAGCCATTCTACGGTCGGGTGGAACATGGAAGTCCCATCTGGGGTTGGATTTTGCATCATTAGTAAGAGGTTATTTCTCCTTGTATTTCTATGAGTATTATACTGGATTATATGCTGTTTATATGGCTGTGAACTCATCGGTATTCTATCCCTGTTATGTTGGTTATGTATGTGTTTTATGACATCAACTATTTATGGATCTCATCATATTTTTACTTGTATATGAATGAATAATGCATGTATGGTCTAATGGATGGAATGGAAGTTAAGGTGTTGAGGCATCAATGTTTCATGGCGAATCTAAGATAAGTATGAGACCCCTATGCTCAGATATGTTATTTACACTTGTCGATTACATATTCATGATATGTTTGACGAAATGCTTGTCATGGCTAGTAGGGGTCTAGTCAAGGCCTTAAACAAGTATTTGCTTTAGTACTGTCATTTCCATATTATTTTACTGTTCTGAAGGTATCATGAAATTCTAGGCAGTGACTTGGGCTCTGGGCCTATAAACGTGGCTCAAATCTTGGGGACGTTGGCATAACACTGACTAAATGAGTCTCCGAACACTGGTAGGCAAGCATGTGAGAGTGAATTTGGGTTTCTGGATGCTTTCATGCCTATAACATGAGAGCGACTGAGGCTTAAGTTGTCCAAAAGTTCATTGGAACCCAAGGGAAAGCTGTCTAAAGTGTTGGATTGGTTCCCAAGGGTCTTGACGCTGTTGTTGAATGCTTGTATGGTGTGTTTCCATCGATTCCACTTCCTCAATGTGACTTAGGAGGTCGAATCATATCATAGTGGCTTCTCATCGCATGTTTACCTCAGCTGACTAATTGCTTGGGTAGATGTGGGAGGAGGTTGTTATAGAGTGGTATCAGAGCATGGTTCACCCCTTGGACTGGATGGGATATGTGTTGGTCATGCATTCATGTCGGTTGCATATGTGTTGCTTATGCTTGTAGTCCATGTGCTTGTTGCATTTGAATGGTGTTGAGCATGGTTGTAGTGATTTCACCATGTGAAGGTTGAAGGTGTTGTCATGGAGTACATTGTCATGAGTGTATGGTTGTATATGTATTTTTTATGCACATCAGTGTTCACATATTCTCAAGTGCACGTGATGTGGTTGTTGTTGTCATGCATTAGGTCATGGTTTATGTAGTTGATATGGTCATGCATTAATGACTGGGCCCTAGCTAGAATGATGTTTATATGGTTTCATAATCATGTGTTATATGTATATATGCAATTGTTATGCATGCATGGTATTGGTTATAGTTATGCATGAATAGTAGGTCAAACATGCATTGTGAAGTCATTGTATGCAATTTAGGTCATCATGGTGCTATTGGCTATTATGATGCTAATATGTTGGCTAAGATAGAGTAGGAGATGCATATCATCATAATGAGGTTAAAACATCAAACTTTGGGGTAAGTTCAGATCATCGTACATGTATTGTATGTTGGCATGCATGTATGTAAGTTAAGGATTTTATATGCAATAGGGTTATACATTAGGTTTATGTGCATGTCTTTTGATGTTATGGTTACATACATGATACATGATAGTTGATTAGTGTAGTCATATGCACATATGTCAGATATTCAAGAATAATCGACACCTGTGGTGGTATGCATGGATATTATTGTTTTATGTTAGGTAACTCAATGATTAGGATGTATGCTGTTGATGAGAATGATATATAACTTATTGTTGCTATACGCTGGGAACTTGATGGTTAAGGTGTTGAGAAATGGCAACAAGAAATTATAGTTTAAATTTGTCCTTGAATTTAAATTGTGAATTAAAATTGAATTCTATTCTCATAGCAACTTGTAAATAGTTAATTAAGTTTAATTAACTTAATTAGATTAGGAATTTAGAGTTGGAAGTCTTTCTGAAGTCATGTATATGTTCTCCCTAAGTTTTAGGGGTCCAGGATGAGTTTAATTGTGAGTTGTAATTAAATAACTCAGTTTACTAAGTTATATTTAGTTAAATTAGTTCCAAACGGTTTATGGAACTAATAGAGAGTTAACAGTCAGTTGGTGCACTAGTGCATCCACAAGTTTCACTCTAGTTAACTGAAGATTCCCTCATCAAAAACTCATGCATGTTGATTCTGAGAAAGACCTAGTTGATACTAGAGTGCAAGGACAATGTACTATCAGTTATATGATTTACTGAGTTGTATAGATCATGCATGTAATTAGAGAAGGGCCTATGTTTGGATTGCGCAGTTTTGGAAGCATGAATTTCCTTTAAATACGAGCTATTCATCCTAGGAATTACGCAAGGAAATAGGGGCTTGGAGAGCTGCAAAATTGGCTAAGTGTTGTCCAAGAGCTTGCTTGTGAGCTAAGAGAGTTGAGCATACTTGTGCGGAATTGTTCTAGTGAGAAAAAGCTTTGTATCTTCGCTCATATTTCTGATATATGCAATACATATAGCGGGGTTTTGAGCAACCGATTTCCCAAGATACATCTTGTGTTATGTGCCATTGATTTATCTTCTTCTTGTTCATATTGTTTTCATCGATCTATTGGCTTTTGCTGGTTGAAAGTAGAAGTAGATTCTTTTCCTGTTTTAGTACATTGCATGAGCTTGTGAATCAATAGGATTTTCTACATGGTATCGGATCTCAGAACAATACACTAGAGGAGATTTCAAAGTTTTTAGTTTTTGGTTACATGTGAAATTCGAATTTCCAATACATACTTCAGGATCGGAAGATGGCATTCTATGGTTTTCGGCTCGGGTATGCCTTGGAAGGAAACTCAAATTTTATAGCATGGAGGGACATAATGGAGGTTGTACTAGAGGATAATGGCTTGAAGGAATTCACTGATTAAGAAATTTCTAAGCCAATAGCATTAGATGCACGTAATTTGGCTGAATGGAAGAAGTGTGTGGCGAAGGTGAGGTAGATAGTCCTTAAGCGATTTTGAGACCACATTATCTCGAGTATCCATGGAAAGAAAACTCCATGTGCTATGTGGAAACATTGACGTACTTGTATCAGAACAATAGTGACCAAAGGAAATTGGCACTAAAGGACAAACTTTGAAAAATCAAAATGGAGAAATGTGAGACGATTCCAAAATACCTAACCAAGTTCACTCAGTGTCGTGATGAACTTGGAAGTGTTAGAATCACGGTTGCCGAGGATGATATGGTAAGTATTGCTCTTCTATGAATCCCAAAGAGTTGGCATAGTTATCAAGAGTCTGTTAATGGTCAAGAAAAGCTACCAGATTGGGAACGACTGTGGTTGGATTTGATACATGAGGAGATCAGGAGAAACACCAGGAATGGCTCTTCATCAAAGACTGATGATGAAGAGAACTGTGCCTTAGAGATTAAGGTGAAGAGGGGAAAGGGAAAGCTTCCAATTCCAAATATCTTTCTTATCATGGAGGTAAGAGGAAAGAGATGATGAAATTTAAGTGGTTTCATTGTCAGGAGTTGAGCCATTTTACTACAAATTTTCAACTCAAGAAGTCCAAGAAGAAGTCCTCAAGAGGCGCGGCGAGTGAGGCTTTGGCCTCTCAATTTAAATTGGACTTTTCCCTCATTGCATGCATGGTGTCATCAATGATGGGAAGTGTATGGTACTTAGACAGTGGAGCTTCATTCCACATGACTAGTGAAAAGGAATTATTCAGTGACTTGGTGGAGAAAGATCTCCATATGCATATCGAGATGGGTGACAACGGGAAGTATAGTGTTACTGGATTGGGAACCATTACTTTTTAGAGGGAGAATGGAGATCCACTCACCTTGAATAATGTTGTGTATGTTCCTGGGAGGAAGAAGAACTTGGTATACATTTCCATGTTTGAGGATAGAGGCTATGATGTGATCTTCTCGAAAGGAAAGGTGTTCCTTTGACACATAGCTACGGGTCAAGTAAAGAAGATAGGGGTTTGGGTGAAGAATCTCTATAAGCTGGAGGTAGAGGAGTGTGTTTCTTTGAGCACAAAATAAGAAAGGGTATAAAGACGAGACATTGTCAAGTTTTGGCATAGGATATTGGGCCACTTGCATCATGGGGCTTTAAAGATATTGTAGCAAATCTCTATCAATCTTCCCAAAGGTACACTTGAGGAAGTCGATACATGCAAGGGGTGTACTTTGGGAAAATACACCAAGTCTTCCTTTCACGACAGAGACAGTCGAGCATAAGCTATTCTAGAGTGAGTCCATTCAGATGTGTGTGGACAATTCTCGACAACATCCATGGCTAAACACAAGTATTATGTTATATTTGTTGATGACTTTTCTTGAAAATGTTGGATATTTTTCATGCAGAAAAAGAATCAAACTTTCACAAAGTTTTGAGAGTTTAAAGCATTGGTGGAGAAAGATTTGGGAAAGAAGGTTAAAGCTTTACAGAGTGATAATGGTGGTGAGTATGTCTCAAACAATTTTAAGAAATTTTGTGTAGCGGAAGGGATTAAACGGGAGTTGACGACACCACATAACCGTCAACAGAATGAAATGACCGAGAGGAAGAACAAAAGCATAGTAGGGGTAGCAAGGGTGATGTTGCATGATGAGGGCCTACCACTACACTTGTGGGCCTAGGCATGCAACACAATGTTTTATGTTTAGAACTGTAGCCCACATCGGATACTTGAGATGAAGACACCAAAGGAGGCTTATTCCGGTAAGAGGCCATATGTTGGTTACTTCAGGATTTTTTGGGTCATCGATATATTTCCATGTGACCAAAGATGCATGGAAGAATCTTGAGCCGACAATATAGTTGGGGATATTTGTGGGGTACACTAATACACCTCACAACTATCAGGTGTACTTGCCAACTAGCAGGATGACAATGGTTCGCAGGGATGTCAGATTCGACGAGGAGAAGGCCATTCGAGTTTCCCTTGAGAGGGAGCTTGAGCTACATGCAGATGAGGAGCTTTTATCTGCTAAGATTGAGGAGCCTTAGGTTGATGTGGAGAAACCACATGCAGAGGATCCAGGAGTGGAGACGTCCACTCAAGCAGAGTCTTCTAGAGAGGGAAGAAAGCGCACGAGAGAGGTTGACAGATTATTGCATGATGCATGGGAGAATGTGGGAGCACCCACTTCTCAGCACAGGCAGAGGAGGTCACCTAAGAGATACACTGGATACATGGCTCTTATGGGAAAATGTGTTGTGATAGATCCATCTTCGTTTAAGGAATAAATGCAGCAACTAGTTTGGGTTGATGCCATGGTGGAGTATGACTCCATAGTTCGTAACAGTGTTTGGGAGGTGGTCCCAAGATCGGAGGACAAGTCAGTGGTGAGCTCCCGTTGGCTTTACAAGGTAAATCAAGCTATAGATGGTAGTGTGGAGAAGCATAAGGCCATATTTGTGGCCCGTGGATTTTCACAGCTGGAGGGGTTTGACTATAATGAGACCTTTGCTCCTGTTGCAAGGTACTCGTCGATTATATCTTTATTGGCACTATCAGCACAAATGGGTTGGAAGATACATCAGATGGATGTAAAGACAACCTTCCTTAATGGCATGATAGAGGAAGAAGTGTACATCGAACAACTTGAAGGTTTTGAGACCTTTAACTATGAATCACATGTGTTCTGGCTCAAGAGAGTGTTGTATGGGATGAAGCAAGCACACCATGCTTGGTACACCAGGATAGATAGCTACTTAACTGGGTTGGGATTCACGAAGAGTGAAGCAGATGCGAACCTATACCACATAGTGGTGGAAGGTAAATTGTTGATCAATGTAATTTATGTTGATGATCTCATAAAGATAGGTGATGATCAGTTGATTAAGTCTTGCAAGGAGGACCTTGCAAGAGAGTTTGAGACGAAGGACATGGGGCTCATGCATTACTTTCTTGGAATGGATGTATGGAAAGGTGATGGGGAGTTGTTTGTGTCTTAAGGAAAGCATGCCAATGAGATACTCAAGAGATTCCGCATGGAGAGCAACAAACCCATGGAGACTCCTTTAGCAGGTAACTGGAGGAAAGAGGATGCTACTTCAGCGGAAGTAGTGGAAGCTACTATTTACAAGTAGCTTGTGGGTTCACTCATGTACTTGTTGAACACATGAATAGATATGTGCTATGCAATTAACTATCTTTGTCAAGCGATGGTTAGGCCTACCAAGCTGTTTTGGAAGGTAGAAAAACATGTGTTGAGATACCTCAGGGGCACTTCTCAGTATGGATTATGGTACAGAAGGACAGAGGGAGTGAAGCTTCAAGCCTTCATTGATGCAGATTGGGTAGGGAGTCCATTCAACTTGAAGAGCACATAAGGAGGGATCTTCAATATTGGTCCAGCGATAGTTTCTTGGTACAATGGGAAACAAAGATCGGTTGCACTTAGTTCGACAGAGGCATAGTACATGGTTGCTAGTCAAGCAACATGTGAGGCCATCTAGATGAGGAAGTTCCCGGATGATTTGTTTGATTAGCATATGGATCCAAATGTGATTTACTGTGATAATTAGAGTTGTATCAAACTCTCTGAAAATCCATTTTTTCATGATCGGTCCAAGCATATTGATATCCGATGTCATCATCTCATAGATTGTGTATTGAGGCAAATTATGTTGTTAGATTACATTACCACAGAGGATCAAGATGCTGACATTTTGGAAAAGGCATTGTTAAGATGTAAATTCAAGTTTCACAGAGATAGGATAGGGGTAGCTGATAATTCCATTCTTGTTAAGAAGGAGTGTTGAGAAATGGAAGTGAGAAATTCCAATTTAAATTTGCCCTTGAATTTAAACTGTGAATTAAAATCAAATTCTATTCTCATAGAAACTTATAAATAGTTAATTAAGTTTAATTAACTTAATTAGCTTGGGAATTTCGAGTTGGAAGTCTTTCTGAAGTCATTATATGTTCTCCCTAAGTTTTAGGGGTCTAGGATGAGTTTATTTGTAAGTTGTAATTATATAACTCAGTTTACTGAGTTATGTTAAGTTAAATTAGTTCCAAATTGTTTGTGGAACTAATAGAGAGTTAACAATCAGTTGGTGCACTAGTGCATCCACAAGTGTCACTCTAGTTAAATGAAGATTCCCTCATCAGAAACTCATGCATGTCAATTATGAGAAAGACCTAGTTGAGACTAGAGTGCAGGGACAATGTACTATCAGTTGTATGATTTATTGAGTTGTATAGATCATGCATGCAATTAGAGAAGGACTTATGTTTGGATTGCGCAGTTTTTGAAGCATGAATTCCCTTTAAATACAGGCTATTCATCTTAGGAATTATGCAAGGAAATAGGGGCTTGGAGAGTTGTAGAATTGGATAAGCGTTGGCCAAGAGCTTGCTTATGAGCTGAGAGAGTTGAGCATACTCGTGCGGAATTGTTCTAGTGAGAAAAAGCTTTGTATCTTCACTCATATTCCTAATATATACAATACAAATAGTGGGGTTTTGAGTAGTGGCCTTCCCTAGATACGTCTTGTGTTATGTGACATTGATTTATCTTCTTCTTGTTCAATTTTTTTTCATCGACCTATTGGATTCCGCTGGTTAAAAGTAGAAGTAGATTCTTGTTCCGTGTTTTAGTACATTGCATGAGCTTGTGAATCTACATGATTTTCTACATAGGGTATTTCATTAAGATATTTATGTTGTATGTAACATACTAATTCATATTAGTCATAGGCATAATGGTTATGTTCATGACATTGGAGATCTTGATGTTACATGTATCATGATAACTTGGATTGGTTTATGTAGATGATAATTGTCATGAAATTCAGGTATGACTTAATATGTTGTGATATTATGTCATACTAATATAGACTGACCGTGCAGATGTGATTGTTATGCATAAATGATAAATTTTTTTGAGCTTATGATGTGAACATGTTAGATAGTGACTATTATGGATATCATGACCTTATTTATGTTTGGTTTGATATGTTGTGAAGTTATATCATGCTAACTTGATTCATTGTGTAGAAAAGATAGCCTCCCCTGAGATACATTAAGGTATGAACTTTCTTATGTCGTCTACCTTGTGCTTGATCGTTTGAGTATGATGTCTATTTTGTGTTTGAGTGTTTGGTGTCTATTATTTCATTTAGTTGATTTATTTAACATGGTATGTTTGCAAGTTGGTTGGATGTTTGATGAATTGTATAATATGAGTATGTGTTCAAATTAACTTTTTTCAAGATAATTGTACTAACTCATATGTTTTGAGATAGTTGATATGTACTTGAGTGTAGTTGACAGTTGTAGCATTATCTCTAATGGCTATGTGTTGACTATGTGTTATGACATGATTGTTTGTAAAAGTTGATTTCAAATTGATAGATATGATTGTCTTGATATTTGGAACATGTGGTTGACATGCGTGAGAAATTGTAAGAAACATGCATGGTATTAGCGTGACAAGGTAGCGATTGATGTGTTTATATAACTAACCGTTGGGTGATGTGACAATACATAGTAAGACTCGATTGCAACAAGGTAAAAAGGGTAAAAGAAAGGAATTGGAAGATAATTCCTTTGACTAGGTTTGGAAACCCTAATTCCAAACAAATGAATGCCTTGCATACATGAAGTCTTCTTAACCTTGATTTTGTTTGAAATTATGTAGATATGTGCTATATTCATGGACATGCAATTGATAAGTATGTTAGCTAGTCTCTAGTTACAGGTGGATTTGTCAAGGGAATTGGGGTCCCTTGAGAGATGGCATGGACGTGTTTGGCTACAAGGGTGTGTTTGGCACAACAATTTAAGATAACTAGTGTATTTTTATGTTTATTTATGCGCTAACAGTTATGTGTTAATGAAAACATGATGCAGAGAGTTGCATGGCAAAGAAATTTTCATGAAATTTTGAAGATGGCTTTGGTTGAGCTTTCCTTGGGAACCATGGGATTGAGCCATGATGTTTGTGGTTAGTCTTGTGCTTTTGGTCTTTTGTAATTGTTGCGCTTGATTTTTGATCTTGCATGTGTTTGGTGCATATCTATGTCACTTTATTGCGGTGTCATGTTGTTATTGGTTTTTATGGTTTTCTTCTTGTTTGTTTCTTGTCTTTCCTTTTTATGTTTTGAGTCTCGGGAATTGGTTTGGGGAAGAGGAAAAGGTGATGGAGCTCGGGGAAATTTGTGTGGTGCTCAAAAGGTGTTGTAAAAATCATATGAATATCGGTGCATGAGTAAGCGTAGTAGAAGGTAAGACTATGATAGTAGGTTGGACTAGTTGGGTCCATTGTGGTAAGTGGACGATGACATGACAAACATGAGAAAGGTAACTAGAAAAGGTAACGTAAATGGATTTGGGGTGTCAGATGCTATTATGAAACCAACTCACAAAAATATAGAAAATAAAGATCAACGCCTTAGAAATTAGCGTCTTCGAGGGGGGAACCTCCTTTACATTACACAAATGAACAATTCTTGGATGATACAAATGAGAAAACCTCCTTTCTATATATAGGAGTCTAAGGGGTCACAATATAATCAAAGCTGACATAACAATAAGAATATAAGGGC
>APFE030011455.1:0-17102 GCA_000404065.3 Pinus taeda
CGAAGGACATGCAACACCACATGGCTGCTTCAGGGAAAGCAAGAGGCCAAAGAGGTATTCTAGCTATGTAGCATTAATGACTAATCTTATTGATGCAGAATATTCCACATGAAGAAGTAGCCTACCAGCAAGTTTGGAAGGATGTGATGTTGGAAGAATACCAATCAATTATGAAGAATGATGTATGGGAAATTGTGCCTAGACCTTATTTCAAGGTCAAGCATGCAGTGGATGGAGCATTGACAAATACAAGGTGAGATTTGTGGCTAGAGGCTTCCCCCAGAAAGAGGGAGAAGACTATGATGAGACTTTTGCTCTGGTTACCAAGTACACTACTAGGTTGGAATTTACATCAAATGGATGTAAAGGTTGCTTCTCTTAATGGTGTGACTGAAGAAGAAGTGTACTTAGAGCAACCTCAAGGTTTTGAGGTCCATGGTAGAGAGTTTAAAGTTTGTAGGTTGAAGAAAGCCTAGTATGGACTTGAGCAAGCATTGAGAACCTGGTATACACCAACTGACAATTATCTAACGAGACTTGGCTTCTCCAAAAGTGATGTTGATCCAAACTTGTACTTCAAAGTCAAGAAGAATGAACCTGTGATTCTATTATGATATGTTGATGACTTATTTCTAACAAGTATGGAGCATCTAATTATTCAGTGTAAGAGGGAGCTAGATTTCGAATTTGATATGAAGGATCTTGGTTTGATGCACTATTATTTGGGGCTAGAAGTATGGAAAAAGCCTAGCGAAATCTTTCTTGGTCAAGGAAAATATATTATCAAGATCCTGCAGAAGTTTGGAATGATGGATTGTAAATCAATGTCGACTCACATGGTTACAAACTTGAGAAAGTTGAGAGACACCAAATCTGATTTGGTAGATTCATCAATGTACCGTAAGTTGATTGGTTCACTAATGTATTTAGTTAATACTAGGCCAGACATCTGCTTTGCAGTCAACACGTTGAACCAGTTCCAAGTGGAGCTGAGACACAATCATTGGATAGCAACAAAGCACATATTGAGATACTTGCATGGTACGATGGACTATGGTTTGAGATATGTCTCAAATGGTGATATACAACTGCAAGGATATACCGATGTAAAATGGGCAAGGAGCGTTGAAGACAGAAAGAGTACTTCTGGAGGTCGCTTTAGTTTGGGCTCTGCTACGATTTCGTGGATGAGCAGGAAGCAAACATCTATTGCACTCAATAGTAAATACTGTCGAGACAGAATATATTGCAACTAGCTTGGTGAGTTGTGAAGCAGTGTGGCTTCAGAAGTTACTCGTGGGACTATTTGAGCATGTGCTCGAGCCAACCATGATTTATTATGATAATCAAAGTTGTGTGAAGATGATAGAGAATCCAATGTTCCATGATAAGGTCAAAGCACATCGATATCAAGTACCACTTCATCCTTGACATGGTGCAAAAGGGAGCAATGAAGCTCCAATATGTCTCCACTAATGAGCAAATTGCAAATATTTTGATGAAGCCATTGTCCCGTGCGAAGTTTGTATACTTCAGAGACAAGCTTGGACTTGTGGAGAATGCATTAGGGGAATTTTGAGGTCTAAAATGGACCTCCTAAGGAAATTATAAAATAATAGTGGAAATAATAAAACAATATTAGATTGCATCATCACATTTTAGAGGGAAAAAAGAAAAAACTACTATTTCAACTCATATTTTCAACTTATCTCCCTATGGGTTTACTCAAATTTCGAGCAGGAACACTCATTGGATGATGAATTTGATTTCTCATCGAGTACCCATGTTTCATACTTTCGATGGACCTTGCTACACGAAAAATGAGAAATACATAAGAAACGTTTTTCATGTATCACGTTTTTCATGTGTTTCTCATTTTTCGTGTAGCAAGGTCCATCGAAAGTATGAAACATGGGTACTCCTAGGATGAGGAATTAAATTTTGCATCCAATGAGTACTCTCGCTCGAAATTTGAGTAAAACCTTAGGGAGATAAATTTAAAATACAAGTTGAAAACATAGTTTTATTATTTTATTATTTTTTAATCTTTTTACCCGAAAAATGGTGAATCATGGTTGACATAATCATCTTGAATCCTATTGGTTCTTATAAAATTTATTTTGGTTGTAAAAGTTCTCTAGTGCCTCTCTCATTGAAACAGAGTACTGATGAGATAGCATCATGCACTGACATTCTCCTTGTGTCAAGTACTATGACCAATGTTAGAGGACTAACAATCTTCTTGTGTCATGTATGGCCAAAATTAGTAAGAATGGTCCTAGAGGCCCAGAATTACTCTAATAGAGTGTGATCATTCCATAATCAATATCATTAGCATCGGATCCAAAATTACTCAGTTAGAGTGTGGCCTTTGGGGATTCACCATGTGCCAGTTACCAACAGGAATGACGTTGAACCAAGACTAGTCTGTACAACATGTGTCCAGTAGACCAGATTATCGTGACTAGTTGATGCTAATGATGTGCCATGTGTCAAGAGTACCGACTAGAATTATGGAAACTTGTTGATGTTGTTGATCTACCATGTGTCACAGATGCTTGACCAGAATTATGGTAGTTTGTTGATATTATTATCCTACCATGTGTCAAAATTATTTGGCTAGAATTATAGTATTTGATTGATGATGCAGAAATTTGTTCACAAGAACATGTGTCTAGTCATTATGAATACCTCCCTAGCTAAGAGGGAATGTAGAATTTTTGTAGCTATGGTTTGTCTTCATAATTATATTTTTTCTCTTGCAATGTAGAAAGAATTTGTAATACATGTTCTTCATGTCATTTTGATTAATTAGACCTTGAAAGAATTTACGTAAGACATGTTCTTCATGTCGGATTTAAAGGAGATTTTCAAAATATGAAATTTCAATTATTGGCTCCAAGAAAGTCAAGTCGACCCTCCCTCAAGTCAATTTGGCCCAGTGAAGAAACCATTCTAGACAGGCAGACCACTATATAAAAGCATTCGACGGTCAACCTCCTCCATAAAGGTACCATTTGATCTCATCACAAGTAGACAAGTTTTGGAAATCCAAGCGAAGGACAAGAATAAGAAGAAGGACTAATAGAAGGACGAAGATCTCTCTCTAGCTCGCACCTCTCTCCAATAACTCACATGTGTGACCTTTCTAGGCAGCAATTTCTGGATAGATCGAATTTCTGAGCAGTTTTCTGGGAAGGTCGAAATTTTGGACAGCATATTTTGGGCAGGCCAAAATTTTGGGCAGCATATTTTGGGCAGGCCAAATTATAGGCAACTCTGAGAAGGTTGAAATCTTGAAGAGCAAAAGTTTGACTTGGTTTGACTTTACTTGAGGGCTGGAGACCAAGTTTGACTGTTAGCTTGTTGGCCTAGTTGACGAGTAGTATTAGATGTACCTCTTGTTGAACTGGAGAATTTCTCTCAGAAAAGGTTGTTGGGTTTTCCCCCTAAGTGGGTTTTCCCCAAGTAAATCTTGTGTTCTCTTTTGTGCATTGTGATCTCTATTGTCCTTATGGTTTATGGTTTAATTTCCGAAGTGTAACTGCTTAATGATATTGGAATTGATAAAAGAAAAACTATATCATTAGAAGTAATTATCATTTCAGAAATTTGTGCTTGTATATAATATATATATTGAACTTGAAAAATCAACACTCCCAAATGGCTAGCTCCTTATCAATTGGCTGCAAGTGCATCTACAAGAACAAGTACAAATCAGATGGCTCACTTGACAAGTACAAATCAAGGCTTGTGGCAAAAGGATTTGCACAAAAAGAATGTGTTGCCTATGAGGAGACTTTTGCCCCCACAACAAACTAGGCCACCATTTGGACTCTTTTTTCCTTGGAAACTCATAATTGATGGAAAGTTCATCAAATGGATGTCAATACTACCTTATTGAATGGAGACTTGAAAGAAAATTTCCTCATGTCTCAGCCAAAAGGTTTTGTTGTGAAGGGACAAGAACAAAAAGTATGCAAACTCATCAAGTCCTTATATGGGCTAAAACAAGCATTGTGGGCCTCATATGAAAATATGATTGAGCATCTTCAAAACTTAGATTTTAAACACTTTAATCTTGATGATACAACTCTACTTCTCAAGAAAATTGGCAAAATTGTTGTCTATCTTGTGGTATATGTAGATGATCTGTTGATAATAGAGAACAATAAAAACTATATTGCATCCATAAATTAAAGAGTTGAAGAAAGAATTTGAGATGACATATTTGAGCATTGAAGTGACTCAACATCCAAAGTATATATTCCTCTCTCAAAAGAAGTGCATTAGTGAACTATTGAACAGGTTTGGCATGGCTAAATGCAATCCCTTATCCATCCTAATGTAACAAAATCTAAAGCTCACTTCAAAAGAAGGGAATGAATTTAAAAATGCAACCACATACAAACAACTTGTAGGGAGTCTTCTCCTCACCGCAACCAAGCCAAATATTTCATTTGTTATCAAAATTCTTTCCAAATTTATGCAAAAAGACATTGCTCTGCCACAAAAAGAGTTCTAAAGTACTTGAATGGAACTCAAGACTTTGGACTCAAATATTCATAAGTGGATAACTTCACAACTTGGTTAGATATTCTTAATCATATTTTGAAGGAGACAAAAAAATAGTGTCTACTTCAGGTCATCTTATGAGTCTTCGATCAAGAGTTGTCTCATGGAGTTCACGCACCAGTCAGTTCCAGCAGAGTCCATGATAGAGGTAGAATATGTGGCAATTGGAGAAGCAACAAAGGAATTGTGTGGCTCAGGAAAATTATTGAAGACTTGCAGGAGAAACAAGTGAACTGTACTCCCCTTCTGATTAACAATATGTATGCAATCAAGTTGGCCAAGAATCCCAAATTCCATGATCGAACCAAACATATTGACACGAAGTATCATTTGATTCGATATTAGAGGCCAAGGCTATTCATCTAAGACATTGTTCCACAAATGAGTAAATTGCAGACATCTTCACCAAAGCACTTGGAAGAGAAAAGTTTGAAAAAATCATAATGATGCTTGGGCTCATTAACACCCCTTTAGATTAATGGGGGAAATGTTAGACACCTAATCCTTTGGGCTTTGGTAAATATCTTGTAAATATGTAAATAGGGGTAATATGAACAATTAGAATAGGAACCAACCTTGGGAAGATGAAGGGTTGTTTCTGTAATGCTATATAAGTCTATTCACATCAATACAAATTAATCCAAAAAATTCGGGAGTTATCCAACTTGGCCTGACAATTGACTTGTATACAACAATCCAGCTTAGAGTCTCAACTCCTTTTATAAGATATGGTTCCATACAATCCACTTCTATGAATGATGGATTTGTCATTACAAATGGTATGATATATGTAAGAAAGAGGGTAAGAAACAAAACAATCTTAGGTTAAATAATGCAAAACTCCTTCAAAATGTTTTAAATTTAAGAGAATTGGGTGTATCGCAATTTGGATCTTTTTTTCATCTCAAAGGTGATAATCTATGAGCTTTGCAAATGAGGAGATCATAAGATTATAATTTTTTTACCCGATGATTCCAAGGAACACAAGCAAGCAGGAACTCTTATACATGAGATAGTCAATACAGAAGCCATCTATCAGCAAAGCAACTACAGGTGCATCTATTCTTTGAAATTCAATGATGACTTACACCTAGGCCGAACAGCTAACCCAAATACTAGTGTTGTACACTTATCACAAGGACAAGTGTAAAGTCCTAGGGTGATTTCTTCCCCTTAGGCCTCTAAAGTTGACTAGGTTTTCGAAATAAATCAAAGAAGATTATGTAACAATAGCACACATTCATATAAAAGTGGATTCTCTTCTATGACATATTCTATGTAATGCACAAATATAGAATTTTTAACAACAATATGGTTCTATAACAAACACCGTAAAAAACAAGGTTGTCTGCCTAATGAACATCAACTTATCCAACCAGTAATCCACCAAGACAGTACTAATTTGCAATGTCAGTAATTTAATCCACAATAACTTATGCTAGTACTAACCACATCCTAGTGTTACTATATGAATTAATTCATTGTGCTTTTTGGAGCTTACTACAACAGAAGTCTAAGTCTTCTTCCTGGTGGGTAGCTACAACCCTTAAATACCCCTGTGTAAGATGCCTTGCCTCCAAACCTTCGCATCAACCCTAGGAAAAAAATCTTTGTTTCTTGACCCAGTCTTGGTTGTTGGACAAATGATAAAGACTTCGCTAGTCTACTTTGGTGATGTGGACTAGAACCCTGCCACAGAGATGTTATCTTTCAACGATTTACCAAAGTGCCTCTGCAATTATCCTCAAGTTCTACGGCCTAGTTTTGGCCTATGGCCATTTAATATTAAATAAATTTAAATATAGAAAGAAAGAAAACAAAAAAACTCAATTGTGTGTCCATTGTTTTCCTTAGAACCTTGTTAATCCACTTTAAACGTGTCACAGAACAAACTATTCTTGATATTGCTTAAGTAAGGCAATCACAGAAAATTGCTTCCTCCTTGCCAAACCAAAAACATAGATGCTTCAAAGCTATTGTTGTGCCTGACAAGGTAAAAAATCTTCAATCCTCAAACCCAACCATAATTGTTCCAAATACCTGACAAAACAAGGAAAAGAGTGTGTCTAGGTAAGGTAATCACCTCCACTGAAGCTCATCAAGAATAATTGGTCTTAAACCCACAGAGCCTTAGCTCAAGAAAATAGAGATATCAAATCCAAATCGTTGATCCTAAATGACTCCAACTCTGCCTTATTTATAGATTTCTCCATGGGGTTTCATCTAATGTGAGGGGTTCCAAGTGCAACCCCCAAATTTGGGCTTTTTTCCCCGACCAACTCAAAATCTACCTACCCAATGTTGCCCCAAACATTGGATATTTGGGTTTCCCCTTTTATCATGACTATAGCTTATGGGGTTGGATAGGCTATTTTGTGCTCCCGTGAACAATTAATCCATTAGGGACATTACAGTGCCCCCTTCCTGACATTGCTTGCCCTCAAGAAATGGCATGTCTAGGTGCCTCACATCTATGATACTGAGCATACCAGCACTCCCCTTTTCCTTTTACAATCTGATGATCATAATGCTGGTGAGAAATATCATCATGCAATAGTTGTTCTCTCTTACTGGATCATAAGTGGAAAAAACAAAGTTGTATATTGTTTTTGATGTAGATTTTATTTCTCCTGGTGTAGCAACAATCTTTCATGGTACTAATAATAAGTGGCATAAAATTGATCCCTTTGTTGGAGATAAAAGCTTGCAGTAATTTCCTCATGACGCCTATATTTGATTGTTGTCTTCACATCACTTGCAAGTGCCTTGTTTTCTTTTTTGTTTTCAGAGATGAAAAACCTCTCATTCTTATTGACCAAACTTTTCTTTTTCATAGCATTTCTTATCCAAAAATAATTTGCAGCACAGCGAACTACATCACTTATATAACAAAGTTTGGCAAATAATTCAAGGACATGGGATCCTCCTAGAAAATCAGTGGCCTTTGCTTCCTAACCCCGTAAACAATGGCCTTATATGGAGCAAAAAATTTGTGCGAGTAGAACTTAGCATTTTCATTGTTTATTTCCATTGCCACATGCTTGTATTCATGCTTTTGATGGTGCTTCTTATAGTTAATGTACCTTGTGTTTCCTCCTTTTATAAGATTGCCCTCAACTTCAGAAGAGTTTGTTGATATGATCAGATTTCCTCTGGGGTCCTTGCCATATGTCTTTGACCTATTGTCGCCCTCTTTTTGTTCCATATGTGTGTGATTTATGATTTGAGGGTGAAGCTCCAACATGCCTTCACCTGGTATGTCATGTGAAGTTCTAATGAGATTTTACCTGAGTGCATATCCAGGGACAAAATATATCTAATCTTCATAGAAGATGATCTCATCATCTATCTTGTACATGTCATCATGGATGAGTACTTCCAACAATTCGCAGGAAAACTTATTTTTGGAGTATTCCACTAAGTGGGCTCTCCAATCCCTTAAGAATGTGCATAAGTCAAGTTCAACATTCTCTTTGCACCCCATCTCATAAAATTGTAAGTTGCTACTTGATGATTTGGGGCTTGTATTTCTATAGGTTGTCATGCAAGTGACTTCGCTTTGCTTGGGTGTGACCTCCATTTGCTTGGTTGTTACAACTCGGGGGGGGGGGCACCATTGGTCATGCCTCTTAGTACCTTGTTGCCATTTGGATCTCAAAATTCTATCTCCATGTCTTGCTAGTCCATTACAACTCTCCCTAGTGAGTACAACCATTGTACTCCCAACGACACATTAGTATCTGCCAATTCTATCGCATAAAAATCATCAGTAAGTGTATACTTACCTAGTGCGACGCTCAAAAATGAAACTACATGTGTGCATGTCATATGATACCCATCAATTGCCCTCACTTCAAAGTCTTGGGCAGGGATGCCTCTTCTTACCACTACAACTGCACTGGTGAAGTTGTACGTTGCTCCACAATCAATCAATGGTATGATTAGTTTCCCTTGTATAACACCCTTGATTTTGAAGGTGTGATATTTAAAGACTCCTAAGAGAGTGGCAATAGTACCTCCTTCAATTCTCGAATGTGACTTCTTAGCCTCTTTCATGGATGGTGCTTCTTCATAAATGCTAGACTCCTTGCTTGGTGTCTATGTTGTATCACTCTCATTGTCACTATCGAGCAGTTCTTCAATGTAGTGAATCTTTCCCTTTTCACAAACATCGGTGATCAAGTTCCCATGGTTTTTTACAAGTGAAAGAGAGCTTTCTTCTAAGCTTATTTCGATCTTCTTCATCCAACCAATCCTTCTTAGTTTCGTCATTCAGAGATGTCCTCTTGCCCTTATCTTTTGCAAGGACTTGTGGTATGAATGGAGTCTTCACTTTTAGTGTTGCACCTCCCATATCTCAAGTCTTGGTGATGGCCTCCGATAATGTGGTAGGTTTGAAGGCCTTGACCCATTCGAGTAATGGTTCAATGAGACCTTCTTTGAAGAGAATGACCCGCCTATGCTCCAAGAGGCCTATCGCAATTACTGTTGTCCATTCGAATTCTGCAATGTACTCGTCTAGTGTCCCTATCTGTTTGGTTTGTGCCAATTCTCTAAAATGTATATCAAGATCCTTCTAATCAAAACACTCTATCAAACTTTGGGTGAACTCCATATAAGATGTTGTGCTGGAGTGTCCAAAGGTGCCCAGTCCATGGTACCACCATTCATGCGCTTCCCCTTCCAAATGTAAAGTGGCAAATTGGATAATATTTGCTTCTTGCATGGGATTAAGTCGAAAATAGGTGTCCAACTTTTGTAACCAAGCCCTTTCTGAGCATTTTGATGACCCATTAAAAGAGGGCATGGGCAGTGTTTCTACCTTGCGCATCAAATCCTAATTTCGTTGTTCCCTGAGTCTATTTTAGTATTTTATGTTGTTGTATTCTCGGAAAGATATGCCTTCTCATGTATTTTCCTCTAGTGTTGCATACTCCCAAAAGTACTCATTAAAGAGTCCAACTTGTTCTACTACTCCTTGAGTTGTGGTTGGATGATTGTCCAAAAACCGAGGAAATGAGGGTCTATGGTTACTTCCATTGGTTGCCCTTGCATTACACAGTGCAAAAGTATTGATTGTGCGAGGATTATGTGTTAAAATTAGCAACTAGGACCAAAATCCACCTTGGGACAACTCATATGATGGAGATGCTTATTGCATTGGATTCCTCTTTTCGAGACGTCCAAGATTGATATAAATATAATCTCATTCGGACAAGCAGAAGTGTGATTTTGAATTTATTCTCTCTCATGTACAAATTGTTGAGGTTGGCCTCAGTGTAATGTAGGCTCAAGAAGCCCAATAGATGTGTCTCTTCACCCACATCAAAGTGTATAAATAGAAGAGACCTCTCTCCTCATTTGGACATCATTCACTCAACCATTATTCTCTCTTCAACAGATTGGTTCGTACAGCTAAGGGATCTTCTATCTCTCTCTCACACACATGTGGCTAGGAGGACTGTTTTTCTGGGCTAAAATAGAACCAAGTTTTTCATACTATTGACCAATGTTGACCCTTGTTGTTTTGACCAAAGTTTGACTGCATTTTGGAGGCAGAATTTCGCTCTCTTGAGGCCGTATTAATTAGAACAGATTTCGAGGTGTTTGAGACTGTTTGACCAGCGTTGACCATTGGGATGTTTGACCGCAAAGCTGACTTATGTTTGACAAATTTGACCAGTGTTTGAGGGCTTGTTTTGAGTTGACTTTGACCCTTGATGGAGGCCAAATTGATCTACCTTTGACTGAGCTTCAAAGGAGGTGACTTGCTGCTGATTTGACCAACATTGACTTTCTGGTTAGGGCTAAAGTTTGACTGCAATTGACTGCAGAATTTGACAAGGTTGATTTGACTTTGTATTGGGCTAGTCTATTTGACTTTTGTACTCTCTCTCTGCTGAACTATTGAATAATAATAAGAAGATTTGATCACAGGGTTTTCCCCACATTGGGGTTTTTCCTTAGCATCCGCCAAATCTGATGTCCTCTTGTCTTGGCTTGTCTTTTGCATTTGTTTTTATGTTCTATCTGCATTTTCTGTCAATGTGATTAATGGTTGATGTGATTGCCACTGGAAATAATTGGAAATTGTTATTGAGTTGCTAAGGAACATTGAAGTAAATTGCGCTAAGCATAGAACATACCATTGTTATCTAAAATTAACATGGTATCAGAGCTCAAGTGAAGACAAAGCCCAAGCAAAAGTGAGAAAAGCAATCAATAAGGAAAGTTGTTGGATAGGAATTTGAAGATTGCCTCAATGACGACTACATCTTACTTAAAATCTGAGGACAAGCTTAAGGACAAATCTAACTATCATGCATGGAAGATGTCTCTGGATTTGACTTTGGAAGAAAATGATGCTATGGACAATGTCAAAGGGAGAGTGGAGGAGCCTCCTTCAAATGCACTCGCTGCTACAAAAACAAAGGACAAGAAAGGTGAAGTAAAAGCTAAGAAAATTATTTTTTATTCTATTCACAAACCTTTGGTTGCCTATATCTCTCACTTGGAAACATCTAAGGAGATGTATGACAAGATGGTTGGGATGTTCAAAGTAAATAATGCAAATCAAGTTCTCTTTCTCAAGAACAAGTTGAAAGACATCAAATTGGATAGAGGAGAGTCCATTCAATCCTACTTCATGAGGATTACCGAAATCAAGAATGATCTCCTATCTATTGGAGAAGTTGTTGGTGACAAGGAGCTCACTCTTATTGCACTTGGACGCCTTACAAGAGAATGGGAAGTGTTTAACACTACCATCCTCAACAATGACAGGATTTCGGGATTTAATGAATTATTGGCTAGATGCACTCAGGAAGAAATAAGGATGATGGAAAGAGACAAGCCCTCAAATGGAAATAATCCTACCACCTTCTCCGCTCATGATAGAAGGAAGAACAATGCTAGTCCAAGAAGACAAGGTCAAGGGTTTAAGCCAAGATTCAAAGAAGGAAGAAAGGGGAAATGCTTCAACTACAATAGGTTTGGCCACTTTCCTAGAGAGTGTCCTCACAAGAAGGATACTCCAGGGGATGATGGCAACAACAACTACAAAGGTAATGGCAATAAAAGGAACAACAGGTTCAACAACAAAGGAAAGAGGAATGCTCTCAATGCTCGATATGAAAATGATCATCCTCCCAAGAAGCCGAGAAACTCCAGGTATAAAGAAACTAATGTTGTAAATAAGCAAAAAGAATTTTATCTTATTTCTGTCCTCACCACCGCTTCTCCTCCAGATACATTAGATCATTGGTTGATTGATAGTCGTGCCTCAAGGCACTTCATTGGGTACAAGGAGGCCCTCTCAAACTTGGTTGACAAGAAAACAAATATGGAGATCATACTTGGGGACAATGCTACCTACCCCCTGAAAGGGATTGGGATTGTCACTCTTCACTTAAATCAAGGTCAAACCCTTCATTTACAAGAAATGTTGTATGTACCTGGTCTGAAAAAAACCTGGTCTCTATTTCTGCGATGGAAGATAAAGGTTTCAAGGTGACATTCATTGATGGGAAGGTACGTGTTTGGCAAAGGAACCAGAAAAATGCATTTACACTTGGATTTGGGGTTGAAGGTCTCTATTAGGTTGGAGGAAGTCCTTTGGGAACAATGACTTGTGATACTTCTCTTCAATCTAAATTATGGCACCGAAGATTTGCTCACCTTCATTACAAAGCCTCACCTGATGTAAGGAAGATAGTCACAGGTATGCCCGAATTCAACTTAGATCATGAGGGAGTTTGCCAAGGTTGTGCAGCTGGGAAACATACAAGGGGACCATTCCCTTCAAGTGAAATTCAAACTACCGATATTCTTCAATTGGTCCATTCTGATCTAATATGTTGCCCGTGACATCTTTGGGAGGATATTTTTACTATGCAATTTTTGTGGATGACTTCTCTCGCAAAACATGGATCTATTTCTTAATGAAGAAGGACAAAGTGTTCAAATGGTTCCACTCTTTCAAAGCCTTGGTCGAGAATCAAACAGGGAAGAAGATCAAAATATTGAGGACCAATAATGGAACCGAATATGAACCAAATGAAATCAATGATTATTGTAGAGAGGTTAACATTAAGAGGGAGACCACTACTATATATATTCCTAAGCAAAATGGAGTTGTCGAAAGGAAGAATTGAACTTATCATAGAAGCCACCTGTGCCATGCTTCATGACCAAGGCCTACCGAAGTTCTTATGGGGAGAAGCTACCAACACCGTTGTGTATGTTCAAAATAGATGCTTGCATCAAGCATTGGACTTCAAGACATCCAAAGAAGTCTTCACCGGTAAGAAACCTGATGTTTCTCATTTTAGAGTTTTTGGTTGTCCTGTATAATTTCATGTGCCGAAAGAGAAAAGAAACAAGCTAGATGCATCTGGGAAGGAAGGAACATTTGTGGACTATAATGAAACTTCGAAGGCATATAGAAACTATGTGCCTGGTCAAAAAGAAGTGGAAATAAGTCATGATGTCACTTTCGATGAAGATTCTGCCCTTGGGAAAGCTTGAGACCTTCCTATCCCTATGAAGGACAATGATGAAGATGCAGGAAACCAGGATGAATCTTCTACAAATGATCGCATGCCCGATGTTGAAGGTCCAATGGATCTCATTGATCTACCTCCTAATGATCCCTCTGCTTCAAGAAAAAGACCTTTGTGGCTCAAAGATACTCTTGAAGATGCTAAGAGACATGTTGCACCAAGGGGACATTTCATGAAAGCAAGAAGTCAAACATGTACCAAGGGTACTTAGCTGCTATGAGTACCATAGTTCAATCTGAGCCATGTACATTCGAAGATGCCGTGAAGCACCAAGTCTGGAAAGATGCGATGAATGAGGAATATGAACCAATCATGAAGAATGATGTTTGGGATGTGGTTCCTATCACTTCAAAATGGCTTTACAAATCAACCATGAAGTTGATGGGAGTGCTAAAAGAGTTCAAGGCCAGGTTCGTTGCTCGGGGCTTCTCTCAAAAGGAAGGAGTAGACTATGATGAGATATTTGCACCGGTTGCCCGATATACCACTACCCGTTCAATGATAGCCCTTGTTGCCTCTCAAGGATGGAGCCTACACCAAATGGATGTTAAAACTGCTTTCTTGCATGGCTCGCTTACGGAGGAAGTTTATGTAGAACAACCCAAGGGGTTCGAAGTTCAAGATCGTAAGACATGTATGCAAGTTGAAAAAACCTCTCTATGGGTTGAAGCAAGCCCCTAGGGCTTGGTATGAGAGGATTGATAGCTATCTTATGACGCTGGGACTTACAAGGAGCGATGTTGACTCAAACCTATACTTCAAGATTGAAAAGGACAAGCCTCTCATTCTGGTCCTTTATGTGGATGATCTCTTTCTGATAATTGATGACCCCTCATTTATCAATGCAAGAGGGAATTGGATTCCAAATTCGAGATGGTGGACCTAGGACTGATGCACTACTTCCTTGGGCTGGAGGTCTGGCAAAAGCCAAGTGAGATCTTCTTTTCTCAAGGAAAATACATTGTGAAGCTACTTGAGAGAGGTGGGATGGTGGATTGCAAGTCCTTGTCTACTCTGATGGAACTCAACTTCAAGAAGCTATGTGGAAGTGTTGTTGGGCCTAGATTAGCGAACCCTTCCGAGTATCGACAACTTAGGGGGCCCTGATGTTCTTACTAAACTCTCGTCCTAACATATGCTTCACTATGAAGACGTTGAGTCAATTTATTGTCAAGCCTCATCGCATTCTTTGGATTGCTGCTAAGAATCTCTTGAGATATCTCCAGGGCACAATCCACTATGAACTGAGATACACTGTCAGGAATTTAAGGTTGCATGGATATACAGATGTTGATTGGGGTGGCAGTGTGGTGGATCATAAGAGCACATCTAGGTGTTGCTTCTCTTTGGGGTTTGCTTCAATATCTTGGATGAGCAAAAAGCAGAAATTGGTTGCTTTAAGCACTGCCAACGACGAATACATTGTTGCTAGTATGGCCTGTTGTAAAGTTGTTTGGTTGAGGAAGCTCTTCAGTAAGCTATTTGAGCACGTGTTAGATACCACAGTGATCTTCTGTGACAACCAGAGTGGGATTCTCCTTTCGGAAAATCCCGTGTTCCACAACCGCTCCAAGAACATTGATATCACTTTATCTGGGATATGGTACAACGGGGAGCCATAAAGCTCCAATGCATCAAGACGGATGAGCAGGTCGTAGACATTCTCACAAAGGCTTGGAGCTCTTGAGGGCTTGGGGTACTTCTTGGAGCTATGAGCAACCATAAGGTGAGTGGTTCACCTTCCCCTAATTGTGCACTATGTACAGGGTGAGTGGTTCACCTTCCCCTGTGATACCCCATGATGGTTGACATGTGTGTAGGGTGAGTGGTTCACCTTCCCCTATGATTGCAGACACATGCATGTAGGGTGAGTGATTCACCTTCCCCTACAATTGACATATGCATAGGATGAGTGGTTCACCTTCTCCTATGGCATATGAATAGGATGAAAGGTTCACCTTCTCCTGTTGATGCCCTAGCACACATCCTACCCATGATGTTCGGGACTCATGATAAATACCTCTCATCTGGCCAATGAGTTGGGAAAAGTGGTTAGGGACCATAGCACTACCAATGGATGCTTCGTGTACTATTGTACTCCCTATGACTAGGATGCATGGTGTTCAACAACTTGATCTAGGATCAAGGACTAACTTCTGTCAATGGAGAGTGGTAAGGTCTTGTGAGTCACTCTCGATCACTTCTTCATTATTACTTCATGGTTCAGCAAAGCAGAGTAGAGCAGAGGGTACATGGCATGATGATGACAAATGGATTGGTAAGTGGAATTCTCCCTAGTTGAGAGGGTGTGTTAAAATTAGAAACTAGGGCCAAATTCCACCTTGGGACAGCTCAAATGATGGATATGATTATTACATTGTATTCCTCTTTTCGAGAGGTCCAAGATTGATATAAAGATCATCTCATTCAGACATGCAGAAGTGTGATTTTGAATTTATTCTCTCTCATGTACAAATTGTTCAGGTCAACCTCGGCTTAATGTAGGCTCAAGAAGACCAATAGATGTGTCTCTTCACCCACATCAAAGTGTATAAATAGAAGAGGAATCTCTACTCATTTAGACATCATTCACTCAACGATTCTTCTCTCTCTTCAACAGATTGGTTCGTACAGCTAAGGGATCTTCTCTCTCTCACACGTGAGGCTAGGAGGACTGTTTTTCAGAATATTGACAAACTTTGACCCTTGTTGTTTTGACCAAATTTGACTTTGTTTTGGAGGCAAAATTTCGCTCTCTTGAGGCTGCATTAATTGGCACAAATTTCGAGATGTTTGGGATTGTTGACCAGCATTGATCACTGGGCTATTTGACCGCAAAGCTGACTTTTGTATGATTGAGTTACACGAATGTTTGGGGGACTGTTTTGGGTTGACTTTGACCCTTGATGGAGGCCGAATTGATCTGCCTTTGACCGAGTTTCAAATGAGGTAACTTGCTGTTGGTTTGACCAGCATTGACTTTCTGGTTAGGGCTGAAGTTTGATTGCAGTTGACTGCAGAATTTGACAGGGCTGATTTGACTTTGTATTGGGCTAGTCTATTAGACTTTTGTACTCTCTCTACTGAACTATTGAATAATAATAAGAAGATTTGATTAAACAGTTTTTCCCTTGCATCCGCAAAATCCAATGTCCTCTTGTCTTGGCTTGTCTTTTGCATTTGTTTTTATGTTCTATATGCATTTATTGTCAATGTTATTAATGGTTGACCGTTGATGTGATTGCTACTGGAAATAATTGGAAACTGTTATTGAGCTGCTAAGGAACATTGAAGTAAATTGTGCTAAGTATAAAACATACCATTGTTATCTAAAACTAACATTATGGTTGCTGCCCCCTTCAATGTTAGTCCTATTACCAGCATTCAAACCATTAGTCATATTATTACCAAGGTCGTTTATGGCCTGTATGAGTTGTGTCATTTGCTCGTTGCTACCCTTGTATTAACAAATTAGTTATTTTTGTCTATGCATGAATTAGCACATGTAATAAATCACTGAGATCTAGTCCTCCACTTCTTCCCTATCCCCCATGGTTGTACTGCAGTTTTCTTTTCTTTCTGATTGTAACATTATTGTATCCCCTATAAGCATACAAGGCTCATACACTCACAAGCTAGTAGGATTTACAGCTTTGATACCACTATAATGTCCTAGGGTGATTTTTTGCCCTTAGGACTCTAATGTTGACTAGGTTTCACCAAATAAATCAGTGACGATTTTGTAACAACTGTACACGTTCATATAATAGTGGATTTTCTTCTATTGACTGCACGAATATAGAGAGTTTTAATAGCAATATAGTTCTTTAACAAACACCATAAAAACAAGGTTGTCTACATAATGAACATCAACTTATCCAACCAATAATCCACCAATATAGAAATGATTTGGAATGTCACTAATTTATTCCACTGTAAGTTATGCAAGTCTTAACAAAATCCTAG
>APFE030011457.1:5721-21863 GCA_000404065.3 Pinus taeda
CACCTCTCTGTAATCATCTATATATGGATCCCTCATCACAGAGATCCAGAGGCTAGAATTTTGTATCTTATAGAGAAGTGTTGTTGGTTTTCTTGTGTACATTCACAGTGTTGGGTAATCTAGCTTTGCTTGAGGTGAAGAAGGGCTTCCTAGTTGGAGGATGATGCTAGGTTAGAGCTCATGGTTGTAATCCTCTTGCTACTTTTCATCTGAATAAAGCTATTCTTGTTTCCTTCCATATTCTTGTCTACTTGTTTATATATACATGTATATGGTTAATACACATCTGATCCTGTATTATTCATGAATTTAGATCCTTGTTTCTTGCATAGTAGTATGTTGTTGTGATTCCACAGGTTCTTTTGAAGCTGGCAAGACAAAGGATAAGTGGCGAAACTCTATCAAGAAGGAGAGGAAATCAAGCGCAAGACTCAGGTTAGCCCTCTTGGTTCTCCTCTCATCTATTTTCATAAAAGGAAACAATAGTAGAATTTGATTGTTTGTTTCTAAGATAGCCACCCATCTTAGTGGGAATAGAAGCATCCGAGTGGACACTATTCCCGGATAACAAGGGTGCCAACTTTACCCTGAGTCTGAGATTGTTTATGACCCCATGAGGGTAATAGTGCCGGATGAAATTGTTTTTAAACTTCATTAATTGAAGTAATTTGTTAACCTCTGGCCCAACTTCTCTGTTGTTGCAAATAAATGGGCCCATCTAGTTCTTCACTTTGAACTGCGTTTTCTTCCTATAAGCTAGGAATTTGATGTCATCGAAGTTGATCATCTACCTAAAATACTCAAGAGCAAATATCATCATGGGGAGGTATTTTGGCAATTTGTAGGGGGCTAGGTCATAGGCATAGATTGTGATTTCAATGTGATTCTGGTAGAGGTACCAGTCTCCCACCTTGCTGTTCTTGGCCAATTGCAGTACTCTTTTAATATCTGGGTTGATTCTAGGTTGAGTCTTAGAAGTCAACATGTTCATAACTGGGTATGCAAAAGAGTCTATGAAGTCTTTATATGAGGTGAAAAACTTGTGGACCAAGGGTGTCCAGTAAATGACTGATCTTTCCTTTCCCTTATTGTCCAATTTTTGGATCTTCAAAGGGAATTTATCTATCTGATAATATAGGAACATATGAAACAACACTAAAGAGTATTTGAAGACTATTTCAGTGGGAAATCTAGTGAACTCTTCATGCATTTTGTCTGCAATGAACTGGGGCATAATCATACATAATGGTAGGAGGCTGGCCTAGAGTGAAAATGGACAAGAAGGCCATGATTATGTCATCCACAAACTCGTCTAATGTGAATCCTAGGATGCTTGAGATCATGGTGATTATTCTCCTGCCAGTCCCTGAAAAAATAGCAAAAACATAGGGTGGAATGTCTTTAAGAGTATGGCACTCCTCGCTAGGTCCAATGTGATATACAAGTCCAACAGATTTGCAATGGACAAAGGAGTCAAATTTGGAGTAAACTGGATTTGCAGCATCTGGTTGATGGATTCAGTAGTGATGGTGAATAATATTTCATGGTTTGGTGCCTCAATAGCCCTATGGCTTGGAACATAACAGGCATGGAAAAAATGTACTATGTCCGGGAATGTGTGGACTTCTGGGAATGTATACTTGGGCAAACTTGATTCCCAAAGGTTTATATCATCAGCATGGTTTAGGAATCTATCCTCGGCCCAGCAATGGATTCTGAGAAGGTTACCTGAGGTGACTGTGTCTTTGATTTGAAAATCCCTGTCTTTCAGGGCCAAATGTCTAAATGAGGTGTTTTCACTGGTCTAACATGCAAAGAGGTTTGGGCAGCAATATTTGTAATAAATTATGGAAATTGGGCTTATATGGGTATTAGAAGTGAAGTCTTTGACAATTCTGTAATAGGAGTAGGGTACTAGCAGTTTGCAGGTAGGGGTTTTGGTACTTTAGGAGGGGAATAGTCTCAATCTAAAGAGAATCCAATTAAATTAACTCAATTATTTCATGAATTTTGTGTACATTTTTAAATGAGTGGGGCGTTTTGGTTTTCTACTTAAATACCTAGAATTTATGGTCGGGGCTGCAAACTGGTTTTAAATGGAGGTTTGTAGAGGCTTCTGCGGCTTTCAAGTGTGTTGTGGTGGATTTTCGGAAGGTATCCGGCAGTTGGTAACTGGTCACAGGAGCTCTGAGGGCGTTGGTGTGCTTCGGAGGCTTCAACAATGCAAACAAGTGAAAAAGGGTGAAAATGGGGCGCTAGAGCTTTTAACTGGGAGCGGTTAGAATTGGCAAGGAAATTAAATGAACAGTGGCAATTTTGCTTTATGGCAGGGAGGTGGTATTGGAGGGTATCGTACCGCTTATGAGGATCGGGTGGTATTTTACTGAGGGAATGTGATGTGTGCGAGAGGCTGACACGTAGCAAAAACGGGCCCAAGCAAAACTGCCCATATCACATGCTCTCGGGTCGATAAAGGTCAGGCATTGAACAGGTGCAATATGGGCGAGGGTTGTCGGATCTAGGGGTGGATGATCCAATGGTCATCGCGTGGCGGATATTCACGGTGGGAGATGGGGGTGGGATTTAGCAAGGCCCACGGTTAATTGCGCTTAAGTGTAACTAACCAATGATTAACTGCGGGTTTATGAAGTGATGCAGGTTTATGGAATATAACGAAATGTTGGGGGGAAATAAAAGTTAGGATAAGAGGTTTAGTGGGTTTTTCGGGGTTTTTAGGGAATTAATCAAAGGGGAAGTGATTTTTTCAAGGGGAAAAGGGTTTCACACTAGGGGAAAAGGATTTTAGGGAAAGGGGATGATTGTAGAAGGTAAATTGGCTAGGGAATGTGTGAAACCAAGGGGTAGGAGTGAAAATGAAGGGAAAAAGGGGATTTCATAAGCTATGAAGAGAATAAAGGGAAATTAGTGAGTATATAGTGGGGGGGTAAATGAAATGAAGAAGGAATTAGGAAAATCAGCTTATGAACATGCTTTTCACTTTGCTAACTGATCCTGCACACTGAAACACATAGTTAAGCATGATAGAAATGCTTATGCTTCAAATGACTTGTATTTCTGCAACCTTTCTTCTACCTACCCTAACATTTTTTCTTCACTTTGGTGGGTGCACTTAAGCTAGCAAACCATTTTCATGAAACAAACTATCTAGTTCTAAACTTATATCTTCCAAGGGTGCATATTAAACTGATGAGCTCCTTTTATTTCTCTACCTATCTAATGATCTACCAAGATTAAACTGTTTGGTCAAATTTTTATTCTCTAACTATAAACATGAAATTCAAAGCATGAAATAGTCAAGATTAAACAGTTTGACTACCATGGGTTGTGGCATATAGAACAAGCTGCACACAACCATTATTTAAGACATAAATAGTTAAAAGTAGTGGCACTTGGACTTGCACACTTTCATGATCTGTTTTTTGTTTTGGGTTCATGTTTTTTCATTTTTTGATCTTTTATTATTTTTCTTGTCCTTTGATATTTCTTTTAGGATATACCCTCTTTACATTTTTTAATTTCAATATGGAACAATTTTGCAGAAAGTAAAGGTATGTACAATATTACAAGACTTAACCTTAGTCAATTCCAAATTATGAATCCTATCACTATAGGACTCTAACATTGGCTCCACATGGGGATGGCATTTTTGGTGAAATTTCAATAACTATGAAGATCAGTAGCCTTTGAATTATGACTGTAGTTACCTTGTGAATTTTCCTTCTGTGATTTCTACTTTATTGATTCTTATGACAGTAAGTCCCTCAAAGCTCGTGACCTTCTCTCCGGGCTTCAACTTCAAAGGATTATCATCCAATCCAATCTACACTCTGCAATGTTATGTACAATGATGCAAAGTAAAGTGAACTATTGTGAGTCAGTGAAAAAATAATTCTTCAGCATTCTACCATTAATAGGTCCTCCTGGTAGATCTAATCCATCTATGTTTGTCAAGAAAAAGGCATTGTTGCCCCTATATCCATAAATTACATAAGGCCCCAGCCACAAAAAATCAAAATTTCCATGCTTGCCTTTGTCTTCTCTCCTTGAGTCCCACTTGAGAGCTTTATCTCCTATGTAAAAATCATCTTCTTTGGTCTTTTTATCAATGAACTTTTTAATTTTGTCTTGGATTAGATGTGATTTTACATATACTTCTTCTCTGATTGTTGCAGGTGTATGGTTTGATTGATTCTTCTCTGAACATCATTTGGTTCCACCTGTAGTTCCTGGATGATTTTCGTGACTGGTACTCCAAGAGATGATGGAAAAACTGCATCCATCCCATATACTAGTTGATAAGGTGATGTTCCAATGGACTTCTTAGTAGTCAGTCTATCTTCCATAAGGCATTGACTAACTTCTTATTCCAAGTCTTCTTGTTATCTTCCACTAACTTTTTGATAATATTTACCAGGCTTTTATTAGAAGATTCTGCAAGCCTGTTACCTTGAGGGTAATAGGCTGTGGAGTTTCCAAGGTTGATGTGGTATCTATTATAGAAGTCTACCATATTTTTGGATTTGAAGGTAGCTGCATTATCATAAATGAGCTTCTGGGGGCAGCCAAACCTTGAAGTCTAAACCCTATTATTGAAATGGCATTTCAGTGGAAATTGGCTTAAGTGGCAAGGGTAAAAGTTTTCTCTTTCCCTCAAAAATCTGGCATTTATTATAGGAGTCATGTGTTTTTTAACATCTGCAAACAAAGTAGGCTAGTAGAAACTGGCCCTTAGAATTTTGTCAGTAGTAATCTTCTAGTACAAGTGTCCTCCACAATCCCTTGCATGAAACTCTTGTAAAATCTTGTCAGCTTCATCTTTCAATAAACAAGTTAAAATAATACCATTATTGTCCTTCCAAAACAATGCATTATCTATAATACAATATCTTAAATGATATTGTATTTAAATGAGGCATCTCTTAAGGATTTACTAAAGAATTCTATTGGTTGTTCATATCCTTGGTTGTTCTTTTGCAACAAGACTACTACAATGGTGTGTTCTGAAGCAAAAGAAAAAATAATAAAATCTTTGTTAAATTCAGGACTTATCAGGACTAGAGTTTTGGTTAAAGCTTCCTTAATAGCTTCAAAGGATTGTTTGGCCTCCACTGTCCATTTAATTTCTAAGTCCTTTCTTAGCATGTTATTTAAACCCCTAATTAATTTTGCTAGATTAGAGATGAATCTCATAATAAAATTAATCTTACCTAGAAATGATTATAGCTCTTTCATGTTTCGGGGATGGGAAATGGTCAAAATGGCTTCGATTCTAGCAGGGTCTGTCCTACTCCCATCTTTAGATATGATGTGTCCTAATAGATTTCCCTCTTCTAGACCGAAAAGTGTCTTTTTAGGATTTAAAGAAATCCCAAATTTCTTGTATTTGATGAATACTTTCCTTAAGTGATCTAGGTGTTGATTGTCAAATTTGGAGAAGACAGTAATGTCATCATAGTATACTACTAGGAAATCATGGATCTCCTTTGCAAATGCTATATCCATAGCTCTATGAAATGTGGCACCTGCATTCATTAGTCCAAAGGGCATCTTGAAATACATGAAGGTACCCCAAGGAGTTGTAAATGCAGTTTTGGCTTGATCCTTTGGTTGAACCAAGACCTAGTTATAGCCAGAGAATCCATCAAGTAGGGAGATTTTGGAAGATCGCACCACCCTCTAAAGTATATGGTCCATTTTTGGTAAGGGGTAGTTGTCTTTTAAAGAGACCTTGTTTAAGTTTCTAAAATATACACAAAGTCTAATTTCTCCAGTCTTTTTCCTAGTGGTAACTAAATTTGAAATCCAATTTGAATATCTAATGGGGGCTATTATTTGAGCATCAAACATTCTTTTAACCTATTTCTCTATGGATGGCATAAGAACTGGGTTTATCCTCCTAAGTTTCTGTTTGAAAGGTTTATGATCTTCTTTCAGGGTATTTTGTGCTAGATTATGCTAGTGTTATAAGACTTCAAGTCTTCATAACTCCAGGCAAAAACATCCTAGTATTCTTTAAATAGGTTAATATATTTTACATTTTCCTCTAGAGGTAAGGCTTTGGATATCTTAATGAGCTTTGGATTATCCTCAATTCCTATATTACACTCTTCTATGTCTGCTCTTAGGGGTTCCATTTTAGGTTTCCTAGCTACATCATTAGAGTAAAAAAAATCCTCTAAAGGGACTAATCCCTTGGGCAAAAAATTGTTTTTCAAATTAAGAATCTCTGGATCATCATCCATTATTTCATCTATCTCTACATTTTCTAAACTATCTATTTCTACTCTAGTAAATTTAGTTGGTTTAGCTACATCTAAAATATCTACATCTATGCTACTTTCTATATTATTGTCTATTATACAGTCAGTATCTATCTTGCAATTCTGAAACTCACCTTCATTGTTCAGGAAATCGTAAATCTGAGAATCCTGGGAGAGAATCTTCCAATACTTCATGTTGTCTATTATAACAGGCCTATGTCTGACTTCCGTAGTGTACTGATGGTTGGGTTGAAATGGCAATTTACAAGTACTAGCAAAGGTGGCCAGACTGTGGGCCTGCATGTTTTGTTTTCTAGGAATGGAAACAAAGTTTGATTCCAAGAGATCTTTGATCAAGTCAAGAATATTATCCCTATATTGACCAAGTCTAGGATTGTTCACAGAGTATCCACCACTATTCCATTTAATAATCATGTCTGAGTCTCCCATGACGGGAACTCTTTTGGCTCCCAGTTTCCTAACCAAGTGTAACCCTATAATTAGGGCTTCATACTCAGCCATGTTATTGGTACACTTGAAGTTCAATCTAAAAGCATGTCCCTCAGCATGATTATTCTCCATATTATGGATCCACATTCCTGCACTAGCCCCTAATCTATTTATAGACCCATCAAAGTCTAAATTCCAAAGTGACTCATGAAATATGTTCTCACTGTCAGTTGTTTTATCTTTTAGGTCTTTGGCTGTGATTTCCTTTTTATCATTTTTTGCATTGTGTAATATGAAGGAGTCCATATCTGAATGCATGGAGTATATGGGAAAGTTTTGTGGCTTTTCCTCAGTACTAACCATGTATTTCATCAAGGTTTCCATATATAATTTTCTCAGTTTGACAAAAATAGATGTGGTGGCATAAGACATATCCAACTGCAAGGATCCCTGCAATTTTTCTCCCCATGAGCAAGATAGCAGCATTCCATATTTTGGTGGGATTTCTACAACTACAATGTCCATTAAAATGATCTTTGCAGGGCACTAAACAAGAGTCACACATAAGTCCTTGATCAGACCAAGGCACTTAACCTAGCTGGAGTCAAAAGAAAACAAGTCCTTATAAGGCCTGGTAATGTCTAGGTTCAGTCTTTCCATTATTTCCTTTGGCATCAAATTGTGGGATTCCCCTAAGTCCAACATAGCGTTATGCAATATTTTATCATAAATGTTTAGGCTGATGTAAAAAGGAGGAACTCCCCCTTGCTGGGGAATACCATTGGCCTCAGGGCCAAACAATAATTCAGGCTGGTCATCAATCAAATTAATAGAATCCTCTCCCTCTCCTATGTTCAAAATCTCAGTTATCTATGACCTTAAGATTCATTCTTTACTAGTTTGGTCAAAGGAACTGATATCTTTAATTTTGCTATTTCATTCTTAATGTTGAAAGGGAGCTGAGGTTTGTTTTTTTTATTTAGATCTTCCTTAATATGTGCAGTTTGAGTGTCCTTATTCAGTTTGTCAATAGTAGGCATTTGAGTCTGTATTTCTATTGTTTTGCCTTGATTTCTCTTATTTTGATTGTTTTCAGTAATTGTCCCTGTTTGGGTTTCATTGGAGGTTATATCTACAATCTTAGGGGTTGAATTTTCAGGTGTTCCCCTAGGGAGGATTTGTAACACTTTGTTAATTGGAGATTTTTTTATTATTTTAGTCTGGGTTTGGATGAATCTTTTAATGGGAGTCTCATTATTCTTTTTACTCCTCAAGCTATATTGTTTATGTACCTCATATATAGTTGACTCATATCCCTGTTTAAAATCAAAAGATTCACCAAATTCTAACTGCAATTGTTGCAGCATATATAACTCATGTTCTTCTTGAGTAATAAAAATAGTGTCTTCCTCTTTGGTTTCCAGTAAGTTAATCTAGGTATCATCCTCTACTTCTTGGTTCTGTGAATCCTAAATATAGTTCTCTTGGAAGGGGGTCCTAATCTGTTGGTCTGGTGTAGCATCCTTTCCAGCATTAGGGTTCTTCCTAAAATTTGGGTTTCTTATTAGGGGTTGTTGTTGTTGATTCTCCCATTGATTTTTCTTCTCCATGTTTTCTAACCTATCCATGATTCTTTCTAAACTTTTAGCTTAAATATCTACTTTTCCATCTGAAGTGGAAGCTTATTCTTTAAATACAACTTTCTCTTCATTTCTCATTCGGGCTTTCTTAGCCAATAGGTTGGCCTCTACACTAACAGAATTACTTTGCATTTGTTCAAGTGTTTCAAGGTTTATTTCCCTTAGCTGGTATGACATGTCAGCGTCAAAACCATCAGGGAACTTAATTAATGCTAGGTCATGTGGAGGTTTAATGTTCACTGGGATTGAATTGTAGATATTATTAAACCTAGTGCCATAGTCCTAAACTGACTCATTAGGATTTCTTCTAATGTTGTCATAATCAGAGAGTATTTGCAATGGGTTTTTCTTTCTCTCCCATCTATCAATGAATAACCTATGAAAATTAGCTAAGTCTACAATATGGTTGGCAGGAAAGGCTTTAAACCATTTCTTGACATCCCCAGTTAAGGTTTGGGCAAACAATCTCATATGGACATCTGCTCCATCTATCTCATGCAATTCAAAAAATTCAGACATCTTGTTTACATGTTGTTGGGTAGTGTAATGACCAATAGCATCAAACAGGAAAATCTTACTCTGATAATCTGCAGGCATGGCATGGAGTTGTGTAGGTAAAACAAGAGGAGCATATCATTTGGAATTGTTGTAATTCTGGTTTGACTAGGGGGTAAAGTTGTAGTAATTGAAGAAGGGCTTGAAACTAGTGGAGCTGAACTACATGATGATGAGGATGATTGATTAATAACTGGTTTAGGTGAGTGGATTGTGGTGGATACTATCGGTGAGGTTATGGTAAAAGAAGGTATATTTACAGTGAGTGAAGACTGTGCCGAAATTTCAGAGGCAGCAGTAGTAAGGGTAGCTAGCTCAACAAATTGTTGAAGGTAAGCACTATCTATATTGTTGATCAATGTAGAGGTCAAAGCTTCTAACTTGTCAAAAGCGTCCAAGACAAATTTATCTAAATCTAGATGGATAACCCTTTTTGATTCAATGAGTTGAGTAAACTCAGGGTCTAAGACTGTTTCATGGATGGCATTCCAGTATTTAGTTCTAAATAATGAGAGGTCAAATGACAAATCAAAAGGGATTTCCTCTAAAGTTGACAACTCCTCAGGGAGTGAGTTGGCTCTGACTAGTTGGCTACTACTTGCCTGAGTTTCTTGGTTTTTTGGTTTTCTTAGAATTCTGTCTTAGTTATCAACTATAGTTGCAAGGTTTAGATTTGGGTTTCCCTGGTATAGTGAATCTTCTTAGGAGCCAAAATTATAAGTTTTTTAAATTGTTTTAATGAATTTTTTGGAAATTTACTTCAGAAAATGAGATTAAAGGGCTCAAGATTAAATTTAGGGTTTCCTTAAAGTTTTATGAGACTGAGGATCGAAGTCCCCAGTATGGTCGCCAGAAATTTTATCACTCTGATAATCCTTTTGAAGTAAGAAGAAAGAAAAACCAAATGTAACCACAAACTACTTTTGGAGATCAGGACCTAGCCTTCCAGATGCTCAGAGAGGGCTCTCTCTTTATAATTTAACTTTGTTTTAGTTAAGATGATTTTAGGCTAGTTGTTGCTTGCACTTGGGTTTTGTTTTGAAAATTTGGTGGTGGGATCACTGTACTTAGATGGAAATAGGTTTGGCTTATTCCATTGGGCTATGGAGTTAGATGTTTGAAAAACAAGATTGGATTCAGTTCTAAAAACAGTGTCTACAGGGCAAGATATATAAGTTACCACAGATCTCAAAGGCTAAATGGTGAATGGCTTCAAATCGAATCTAGGGAGAAATTAAGGGTTCCCTAGGCCGTACTTTGGAAGGAATGAAAGAAGTCAACCGAGATGGGAGAGCAATGAAGGATTCTCAAATCCGGGTATCAGAGGAAAACATGTAAATGACTAGCTGTGCAAAACAGAGTGTAATTAAACAAATTCTGAGTGATATTTCGAGTTAATTCATTTAGATTTTAGAACACATTTAAGATTATGAAAACACATAAGAAAGATAACTAAATCACACAAAGAAAGTACTTCACTGTAAATGCCTCATCTCATGAATCTTGTAGCGAAAATATTTTATTACTTGCTCCAATCTGTTGACTTGAAAATGGTTACATTCACCCTCAGGTTTAAGATCAAAATGACTCTACAAATGTAAAATAATCCCCCCTAATACTTCGAATTTTGAAGTATTTATACAAAAGGAATTACAAAATATCTGAAATTGTATTCTGAACTAATCTAGGAAAAAAGAAATATCTTCTTGCAAGAAGATAGCGACAGCTATTGAACTGTTTCATGTTGTCCCTTTTATTTTGGTTTTGCTGGCTGTAGACTTTGATTTTTAGCCCTTTATGTTGCTAGGTTGTTTGGCTTTTACGTTGGATGCTCTGTTTTACTTTAACCTTTCACCTGATACTCTTTCATCTAATACACTTTAACCCTATTGGCATGTCAATATCCTTTTACCATGTTGTTTTACTTTTTACTGTACATTTATAATTTACTATTTATAATTTACTGTGTTTTTACTACAGTAAATCATTCAGTTTTTCCCATCTTTCTTCATCTGGTAATTGGATATTGATCATTTTTCTGTATATTATATATATATAATATATATATATATATAGAAGAATATAATCATATAATATTATATATATATTATATAATATATATATAATATATATAATATATATATATATATATAATATATAATATATATATTTCATCCGCCTCTGTATATTTGGAAAAAGTGGGCTTGTTAATAAACAAGTGTTTTACCTCATGTTTTACCTATTGGCATGCCCTTCATAGATGCAGTCATCACCTGTTCTTTGGCTACTTCCCTGATCTTCTTGTTGTAATTTTCTTATGTCATTAACTTGTCATTTATAACTAAGGGATTAGGTAATCTGTTTTCTTTCAACAACTGAAATTTAGCCATGAACCTATCAATGGCTAGCTGCATGTTCTGACACTTATCTTCTAAATTCAACATTAAGTTCCTCTTGGTGAAGACTCTCCTGACTTCTAAAATGGTACTTGTCTTATCAGCTATGTCAAGTTCTTGTAGCTCATATTTGTTCTTGGAGTTGATGAATTGAATAATTCTTACTACTTCCTCTAGAATTTCTCCAAGTTCTGTTTTAACCCTTTCAATGGCTTATATTGCCTACTTCATCAAATCAATCTGTTCAAAAATGGCCTGGATAGATGGCCAAATATCATTGACAGAGAATGAAATTGGCCCATAATAACTCCTTAGACTTTCCCAAAGGCTCACTCAGTGTTAATTATTTTTCCAAGGCTTTTATTCTTTCACTTGTCCTTGTAGCCTTTTGTTTTTCTTCTTTGTGCATGAGCTGGGCTAGTCTGTAATTTGTCTCAAGTCTACTGACTTTCTCTTTTAATTTGTTCATCTCATTGGTCTGAACGGACATTTCTTCCATTGCTTTCACCAGCCTGTTTGCTCATCACCTATGGTACCTGTTGTTGTTGATGTTGTTGCTGATGTAGTCAAAGTTGATGATGGCAGTGCAGTGGCCATTGGACCAGTGGGAGCTAATGTTGCTGCCAAAGTGAAAGGTGCAGTTGTAGTCATTGTTGGAATGGCAGTGGGAGGATCACTACCAAAGCTAGCTTGTTTGAGCTAACTCAAGCTTTCTAGTTCCTTTTCCATCTCCTTCAACTAGTCATTGAGTTCCAACACCAAGTCCATCATTTCTTCATCATTTGCCTGGCTTTCCAGGACTTCTTTTGTTTGAGGGTGTTGTGATTGAGGCATCTTGAGTTGTTTCTTAAGGGCTGCAATGTCTTCATTTTTCTTCTTAATTAACTGTTTAGCAGCCTTGATGTCCTTTAGGTCATGGCCCATCTCAATGATCAGGTCTTCTAAGGATTTGATCCTTGTGTCTGTGGCACTAGAAGAGGCTTTTTCTAGTTTGTATTGGGTTGTCACATTGTCCAATGAATCTTTTAGTTTGAATGTTGCCATAACTTTTGATGTGAGGGTGGAGTAGATCATTTCTCCAGCCTGCTTGTGAAATTTGATCTGATCTATGGGATGAACATCACTGAGCAAGACCTCAAAATTGGTCTTCTGATTTTAGTGTGATTCTGGTAGAGGTACTAGTCTCCCACCTTGCTGTTCTTGGCCAATTGCAGTACTCTTTTAATCTCTCGGTTGATTCTAGGCTGAGTCTTAGAAGTCAACATGTTCATAACTGGGTATGCAAAAGAGTCTATGAAGTCTTTGTATGAGGTGGAAAACTTGTGGACCAAGGGTGTCCAGTAAATGACTAATCTTTCCTTTCCATTGGTGTCCAATTTCTAGATCTTCAAAGGGAATTTATCTGTCTGATAATACAGGAACATATGAAACAACACTGAAGAGTATTTGAAGACTCTTTTAGTGGGAAATCTAGTGAATTGTTCATGCATTTTGTCTGCAATGAACTGGGCATAATCATACATAATGGCAGGAGGCTGGCCTAGAGTGAAAATGGACAAGAAGTCCATGATTATCTCATCCACAAACTCGTCTCATGTGAATCCTATGATGCTTGAGATCATGGTGATTATTCTCCTGCCAGTCTCTGAAAAAATAGCAAAAACATAGGGTGGAATGTCTTTACAAGAATGGCACTCCTCAATGATGAAATTCTGAAATATTTGTTTGATCTTGGCTAGGTCCAATGCAATGTATAGGTCCAATAGGTTTTCAATGGACAAAGGAGTCAAATTTGGAGTAGACTGGATTTGCAGCATCTGGTTGACGGATTCAGCAGTGATGTTGAATAATATTTCATGGTTTGGTGCCTCAATAGCCTTATGGCTTGGAACATAACAGGCATGGCAAAAATGTACTATGTCTTGGAATGGGTGGACTTCTGGGAATGTATACTTGGGAAAACTTGATTCCCAAAGGTTTATATCATAAGCATGGTTTAGGATTCTATCCTTGGCCCAACAATGGATTCTGAGAAGGTTGCCTGAGGTGACTGTGTCTTTGATTTGAAAATCCCTATCTGTCAAGGCCAAATGGTCAATGTCTAAATGAGGGGTTATCACTGGTTTGACATCCAGAGAGGTTGGGGCAGCCATCTTTGTAATATGGAAATTGGGCTTATATGGGTATTAGAATTGAAGTCTTTGACAATTTTGTAACAGGAGTAGGGTATTAGCAGTTTGCAGGTAGGGGTTTTGGTACTTTAGGAGGGGGAATAGTCTCAATTTAAAGGGGAACGAATTAAATTCATTCAATTATTTCATGAATTTAGTGTACATTTTTAAATGAGAGGGGAATTCTGGTTTTCTTCTTAAATACCTGGAATTTAAGGTTAGGGTTACAACTGGTTTTAAATGGAGGTTTGTAGAGGCTTTTGTGGCTTTTAGGTGTGTTGTGGCGGATTTTCGAAAGGTATCCAGTGGTTGGTAACTGGTCACACAAGCTCTGAGGGCGTTGGTGTGCTTCGGAGCTTCAGCAGTGCAAACAAGTGGAAAAGGGCGAAAATGGGGCGCGAGAGCTTTTAACTGTGAGTGGTTAGAATTGGTAGGAAAATTAAATGAACAGTGGCAGTTTTGCTTTATGGTTGGGAGGAGGTATTGTTGGGTATCACACTGCTTATGAGGGTTAGGTGGTATTTTACTGAGGGAATACGACATATGCGAGAGGTTGACATGTAGAAAAATGGTCCTGCGCAAAACCGCCCATATTGCGTGCTCTCGAGCCGGTAAAGGTTGGGCATTGAGCGGGCACGATATGGGTGAGGGTCGTTGGATCTAGGGGTGGATGATCCAACGATCATCACGTGGTGGATATGCATGGCGAGAGATGGGGGTGGGATTTAGCAAGGCCCATGGTTAATTGCACTTAAGTGTAATTAACCAACGATTAACTGCGGGTTGATGAAGTGATGCGGGTTTATGGAATATAACGAAATGCGTGGGGGGAATAAAAGTTAAGATAAGAGGTTTATTGGGTTTTTCGGGGTTTTTAGGGAATTAATCAAAGGGGAAGTGACTTTTTCAAGGGGAAAAGGGTTTCACACTAGGGGAAAAGGATTTTTGGGAAATGGGATGATTGTAGAAGGTAAATTGGCTAGGGAATGTGTGAAACCAAGGGGTAGGAGTGAAAATGAAGGGAAAAAGGGGATTTCATATGCCATGAAGGGGTAAAAGGGAAATTAGAGTGGGGGGTAAAATGCAATGAAGGGGAAATTAGGAAAATCAGCTTATGAACATGCATTTCACTTTGCTAATTGTCCTTGCACACTAAAACACATAGTTAAGCATGATAGTAATGCTTATGCTTCAAATGACTTGTATTTCTACAACCTTTCTTCTACCTACCCTAACATTTTTTCTTCACTTTGGTGGGTGCACTTAAGCTAGCAAACCCTTTTCTTTCATTTATTCTTTCATGAAACAAACTATCTACTTCTAACCTTATATCTTCCAAGGGTGCAAATTAAACTGATGAGCTCCTTTTATTTCTCTACCTATCTAATGATCTGCCAAGATTAAACTGTTTGGTCAGATTTTTATTCTCTAACTATAAAAATGAAATTCAAAGCATGAAATAGTCAAAATTAAACAGTTTGACTACCATGGGTTGTGGCATATAGGACAAGTTGCACACAACCATTATTTAAGACATAAATAGTAAAAAGTAGTGCCACTTGGACTTGCACACTTTCATGATCTGTTTTTTGTTTGGGGTTCATGTTTTTCCATTTTTTTTTATCTTTTCTTATTTTTCTTGTCCTTTGATATTTCTTTTAGGACATACCCTCTTTACATTTTTTAATTTTAGTATGGAAAACTTTAGCAGAAAGAAAAGGTATGTACAATATTACAAGACTTAACCTTAGCCAATACAAAATTATGAATCCTATCACTATAGGACTCTAACAGACAGATTTATGGATTGCATAATACAATGATGATTTTCTTGATTTCCACATCCAATGAACTTTGTTAATGGATCTAAACTCTTTGTAATGTAATGGTTGAAATTTAGTTCATGATATTTACTTTATGCAATTAGAATAGTTTTCTTTCCTTGTACTTTCTTTCTTGCATTAGGTTAAGGTTTCCCTTTCGAGCATTTCATTTTCTGGAATTAGTTTAGGATTTGACTTCAGTACATGCACTCCATTTTATCATGACATCAAAGGAAGGAGACACTATACGCTGCACATATAGTGCTGATACCTCTTAAGTTTTTACTAACCCTAGTTTGATAATGAAAGTTGGTAGCCTTGGGAGTTCCAACATTCTTGTTGCAATACCAAGGCTCATCACAATGGAATTGCACCAGTAACGAAACAAGAAAAATTCTAGCCAATTAAAATTTGTTGGAACGAATTTATTCTCCAACAGCTTCTCAATATATTTTTCTTTTTTAATTATAAATATGGCTTTTGTAAGAATGGGTGGGTTCCAGATCTGAAACTTGGGGACGAAATTCTCTACAAAGAGAGGTATTTTTGCACTACTCTAGGAAGCAAGATTTTTTTAGAGAATTAGCTAGTTTAGGACCAGACTTGTAGAGATTAAAAGAGATGTATTTCAGCTATGAAAATTTCATGCAATCAATAAATTTTCTAAGAATTTCATGCACACAAAGGTTGTAATCAGATATTTCATTCTTGTACACTATTTTCAGAGATAGAGGTTGATTGGTGGTCTGCTGTAGAGCCTCTAATCTACACCTACTTATCTACCATTTTCCTCAATCATTCCTTATCTTTCCTTATCTTTTGCCTC